>JALPQI010001215.1:0-177426 GCA_025490895.1 Thaumatotibia leucotreta | reverse complement strand
AAGTTGCCAATCGCTAACGCTTAATCGTCAATCGTAAACGAAAGGCAGCTAACTGTCTTTGTCGCACTAATATGAAAGAGTAACAGAGAGGAAAAACTACGATACGCTACTAAGCGTTAGCGATTGGCAACTTGGCTAAACATCCTGTACTGGTTTTTAACCTTTTGACCGCCGTAGTCTGATATATCAGACAATCAATACCCAGCTCGTATCGCCGCAGTCTGATAAATAAGACAATTTTTTTCATGTTTTTCTCAAGATATTCTTTACTTTTACAGAGCTTACTTTGGTTCTTTGCATAAGTAAGTCGCAGTAATTATTGATTAAGTAACAGTGAGACTCTTCTGTTGATTTTATTATATTTTCCAGATGAAAATAAACTTCAATTATACCATTAGATTATGTATGATTTTACCCCAAGTCTCGTAGCCAAAGTCTTATATAAAAGACACTAGTGATGTGACGATGATTGGTATTGGCATATCTACGTCGACTTTCTCATTCGATATTTAGATTTACGACGTAAGATTTATGCATGCGACTGACCTTACTTAGCTAACCTATTTGATCACTTCGATATGTTCTTATAAAATTATGACGTAAGTTGTCTAGTACATTGTCTACAATATCGTCCGCTGAAGAATTATTTAGAATTTTAGAAGGAGCGGACGAAAATGAAGATTTCGAATCTGTCATAAAAATAATCTCCCGTAACCAGAATCTGTCCTTAACTGAATCAAGTTACCCAATGACTTAAGTAGCCACACCAAATGTTGATACATTCGCTTCATACGCAATTGCCATGTAGATACTCCTTCGGCAGTTCTAGGTGCACGTTCAGTGTCTGGAAACTTGACTCTCTACACGACATGCCGTGATGGCCTCGCAGTACATGATAGAGTACCTAATCCTTGTCATTGTGATACCATTCACTCTTTGGACATTTTGATTCCATGGATGTTTTGACTCTTGGACATTTTGACATATTTGAGTCCTTGGAAGTTTCCAAAGTTGAACTTAGAAATAAATATATTTGAATTGTATTAGTGCCTACCTACCAGGGTTTATCAGTGAAGTCTGTTTTTTATAGATGGTAGAATATTTGAATCGATAAATAAAGGAAGACTCTGTTATCGTGGTTCATCGGTAACCCCTACCAAGTCATTGTATTCCGCTATAATAATTAACACAGACTACGCCATCGTCTTAAAAATGAGACCGCATGTGACGTCAAAGATGTAAAATAGAAAATTTTAGTGATGTGGATTACTCGATATTTCAAAATTATGTTCAGTCAACAAAATATATAAGATTGGTACTGTTTAGTAGTTTAAACAATTTGAGTACTATAATGTTGAGCTTACAATATTTATTTATCAAAAGAATTGTAAAATTGTATGATTTATTAAGCCAAACAACGTTGAAATTTTCAGATTCGATACGTTTCTAATGCGATCAATCCTCTCCCTACTAGTGCCAACTTATCAACGAAAAAACAATCAAGCCTTCGCCAATGTCTGAAATAGTAGACCGCTCATGACGTCACACATACGAAATGAGAAATAATAGTGATGTAGCAACGTCCATCAATAAATTTGCATAGCTGGTAAAATTCACAGATTCAAACCATTAATAAAAGGGACGAAACCATAATAAAGACATTTGTAAACGTGATTTCATTATAATAATATAATATTTAATGACAAGGTGGTAAAAAACGAAGTTAATCACAGTAAACTATAAACAATAAAATATTTCATCGTAAGTTATGTGGCAAGCACTACACAGTTTGTTATAACTTAGTATAGGCGGCGACACGGGCACGTCCGATGACATCCCAAGCGGCGTTCAAAAGGTTAATACGTACCCCAACGGATATACCTATAGTTAAACAAATTTACTTACATACCATTTCACACTTTGTCACAGCGACAAGCAATAAGGAAATAGCTAGAAACCTTTTATTATTGCCACTCTGACAGATTACGAAATGGTTTTGCTTTGTTTCATGACCAAACCCCGGATGACGGGAGCAAAAATGCACTTGTCACTAGTGCTTAGTTAAATATCGACTATTCTATCGACATCCATACCAACATTTTATGAATTAGAAATGTATTGATTAATAGTTATTTATACAACCGTACGTAATCAGAGGTATAGGGATCTAAAATTGATAAACAATAATATGTCAATAATACCTAGTACCATAGAACAGTTACAAAACCAAAATTTAAGTCTAAAAACCAGCGTGAATATCGTTCAAAAGTTCAAAGTGCACTTGTTAAAATTACTGTTACATCCTCAATGCGAAATTAATAAAAAATATCAGAATGTGTCGACTAAAAATTTGGTGGTTTCTATTTCAAAAATCTTATAGGTATACTTTGATATCTGGAAAAGAAGTGGAACTACAACGGAAACATAATAAGTATAATTTATAATTTTCAAATTCAATAATTGTTCATAAGGATGTCGATAGAATAGTCGATATTTCATCAAGCACTAGTGAAAAGTTCATTTTTGCACCCGTCGTCCGGGGTTTGTTCATGACTTTGTTCTAGCTTTGTTCAATGACTAAGGGTGCTGTATATTGTGCATTACAGCCGATTCCAGTTCTGCCCGTGGCCCCAGAAAAAGGTCCCACGATGCCCACTATGGACCATATTATGTCCTACCGCGGTGAAGATTTCTTCCTGTACTGTCCTAAAGCAGATGCGCATATGTTTGGCAGGTGATTCCTACCATCTCTAGTTTATTTCGTCGGCTGACAACCAAAACTCACTAAAACCGGCCAAATGCGAGTCGGACTCGCGCGCAAAGGGTTCCGTACCATTATCAATTTATTATTAAAAAAATACAGTTAAATCAACCTACCTCAAAAACTATAGGAGATAATTTTATCAAACCAAAAATCGTTGATAGAGTTTATTAATGTGCATAACATATATTTTTTTCAGAATTTTATATCGCGTAGTTTAAAAAATAGAGGGGGGGGGGACACATTTTTCAGACTTTGAGACCTGATATCTCGAAAACGATTTGCTTAAATAAAAATGTAATGTATAAACCTTCATGTCATTTTCAAAGACCTTTCTATTAATACCCCACACGCTTATGTACAACTAAAAAAAAAATCTATCCCTCAGTTACATGTATGGAGGGCCCCCACCCCAATGGTTTTTTTTACAATTTAGTATCACATTCCTGTAGCGGTTCATACAACACATATCCTTACCAAATTTCGTTACTGTAGCATTTATAGTTTCCGAGTAAATTGGCTGTGACAGACGGACAGACGGACAGACGGACAGACGGACATGACGAATCTATAAGGGTTCCGTTTTTGCCATTTTGGCTACGGAACCCTAATAAAAACGATCACTACTCTTAGGGCGATTGTGCACCACAATGAATTTTACTGTCCGGCAGACCGAGTTTTCATGGTCCGATATGGCATGAAAAAAACGCATGATTGGCTTGTACACTTTTCCGTCTTTTTACTCGGTGGTGCGGCATAGTAGCATGAAAAAAAACGGATGATTGGCTCGTGCACTTGTCCGTCTTTCCATTATTTAATTGGTAGTCCGGTTTTATACGGTTCAATTTTGTAAAATCGGACTATCGGGGACGGTTAAAGTCAGTGCAATTCTGGACGTAGTGCACAAGCAATAACACGTTTTTCATAGCTGTCATCTCGGGTCGGAAAAATACTGTCCGTAATGGGGAAAAGTAAAATATCGGACGGTAAAATTACGTATAGTGCACAAGCTACTATATACATTTAATGGCGTGGCATATCGGACCGTAAAAAACCGGACTACCGGACAGTAAAAGTCAGTGTAGTGCACAAACGCCTTTAGCAACTTCTGATGTCAGTATTGACTCAGAACTGAGATACGATCTCTATTTCAGGTAGGTATTTGTTACTTAGTGAGTTTTGGTTGTCAACCGACGATTTTATGCCGTAAAAATTGGCCTACTACTGCTAATTCGTAAATTTCGAGGATTTTGGAATTATGAAACGGGGCGCCGAAGGATCTACTCCGATACTCCGATGTATGCCGCACTTTCTAATTTGAATATTTTTACGATATATCTATTCTAAACCGTGAGTTCTTTCCACCCTTATAGGAGAAATAAACTGCTCCGAATTCTTCAAGGACGGAAAGAACGAAAAAATTCTCAAAATTGTAAGGCTTTTTTACCTCGACGATACCGTGACGATCTGACGATCCTATCGCAAATAGGCCAAACATGATCACATACATTTTGATTACGAGTCCAAAGTAACTGATTAGTGATTAATATTGAACATGATCTTGGTACCCACTTTTGGTATTTTTTCGAACCACAATTATTAAGACTATTGAGTTCTTAGGAGTTCTGAACGCACTATCCCATATTTCTGTCGAATTAAGGTTAACATAGTTGATTGTACCATTTCCCGTTGCAGATACAAAACACTATAGTACTTAGTTAATTGTCACATTCCCCGTTGTAGACATAAAACACTGTAGTACTTAGTTGAGTGTCACATTTCCCATTGTAGGGACAGACACTGTAATTCTTAGTAAAGTGTCACATTTCCCATTGCAGAGATAAAACACTGTAGTACTTAGTTGAGTGTCACATTTTCCGTTGTAGAGACAAACGCTGTAATACTTAGTTGAGTGTCACATTTTCCATTGTAGAGACAGACACTGTAATACGATAAAACACTGTAATACTAAGTTGAGTGTCACATTTCCCGTTGTAGAGACAAACACTGTAATACTTAGTCGAGTGTCACATTTCCCGTTGTAGAGATAAAACACTGTAGTTCTTAGTTGATTGTCACATTCTGCCCTGCTAAGCGAAATAGCGATATCTCAAAAATAGAGGCATTTGGAAATGGAATCGTCAGCAATAGAATTTAAGGTACATGTTTGCATTAAATTTTAATTTTAGATATCGCTATTATGCTTAGCAGGGCAGCATTTCCCGTTGTAGAGACAAAACACTGTAATACTTAGTTGAGTGTCACATTTCCCGTTACAGAGACAAAACATCGTAGTACCTTACCTGTCCTACTTATTTGAGTGCTGTAACCTTTCCCGCTGCAGAGAAAAAACATTGTAGTATGTTACCTACTTAGTCGAGTGTCACATTTTCCGTTGCAGAGATATAATACTAGTACTTACTTGAATATCACATTTTTCCTTGCAGAGACGACATAGTAAACCGACCCAAGTCAGACACAGTGCTGCACAGCGTAGTGGACGTGGCTAACAGAAACTTCAATTCTCAATTCACCCAACTGGACGCCGAGAAGTGGATCCTGAGGGCTACCAGGCACATGGCCAGCCACAGGTGAGGGCAGACCGGGGTGCTTAGCCAAGTTGCCAATGGCTAGCGCTTAATCGTGAACGAAAGGCAACTACAGTTCTAATAAATGATAGAACAAACTAACTTTATAGAACAGATAGAGAAAACTACGGTACGCTACTAAGCTTCAGCGATTGGCAACTTGGCTACGCACTCTGGTGCAGTTGCCATCTATATTGGAGCGGTCGCGGTGTTCAAAATATCTAAACATGCAGTCTAACGGCAACTAGACACAGTAAGAATACCTTTGTCTACACCACAAAACTTCCCGTGGGTATCGTAATAGTCGACTTAGGGACTGAAGTGTAGCTGAATACTCGTTTATAGTGCCAAAATATCGGAACATACACGCCATGAAAATAGGAGCCAGATTAGATGTGTGTGCACCCTGGACGCTCCAATATGTCAGATAGTAGCTGTGCAATGGCTCTAAAGGAAACGGTGCTCATATACGCGAACATGTGGAGGGAAGGTGCATGGCTAACCAAAGGTGAGTAGACCTGGTACACCGACCCAAGTCTGACATAGTGCTGCACAGCGTAGTGGACCTGGCCAACAGGAACTTCAACTCGCAGTTCACGCAGCTGGACGCGGAGAAGTGGATCCTGAGGGCTACCAGGCACATGGCCAGCCACAGGTGAAGGTCGCAGGAGTCCTCTGGATGCGGGTGGCGCAGGACCGGTCATTGTAGCAATCTTTGGGGGAGGCCTATGTTCAGCAGTGGACGTCTTTCGGCTGATAAGATGATGATGATATATAATATACTCGTAATAATATTCTAGCCTATATAATGTCCCACTGCTGGGCACAGGCCTCCTCTCATATATGAGAGGGATTGGGCTATAGTCTCCACGCTGGCCCTAAGCGGGTTGGGAACTTCACATACACCTTTGAATTTATTCGCGGATGTATGCAGGTTTCCTCGCGATGTTTTCCTTCACCGAAAGCTAATTGTAATATCATCTGATATTCCGTACATAAGTTTCGGCAAAACTCATTGGTACGAGCCAGGATTTCAACCTACGACCTCCGGATTGAAAGTCAAATAAACACGAACGAAAGATACGCACTCCCGTGTAAATAAAAGAGACACGGTGATACTCGCCCGACGTTGATAGCCGATAGCTGGGCGAGTATCGCCGTGTCTCTTTTATTTACACGGGAGTGCGTATCTTTTGTTAGTGTTTATAGCCGATAGTTCATAGCTTAGTAGCTCGCGGTGAGACCGGTGCCTAAACCACTGAGCCACCACCGCTTCATGAGGATATAACGAACCGGAAACTTAATCAATTTTTTCTATACCCAGATATCAGACGTTCAAAGTGTACACGGCCATTCCCTGCTGCGTGGTTGCCCTCGGGATGCTGCGTCGACTGCGCGCGCGAGCCTGGAACGAAGATGTGCTAGACGAGACCCTGGACTTAGGGTACAACGTGTATCGGGTGGGTATCTGTCAGCTATAGCTGCCGCTTGCCATTAGACTTGGAACAAAATTAGCAAGACCTTGCTACGATTAGATTATCTTAATTATCTATGATCTCTTGCCGCTTGTCAGTTTTCGACAGTTATCCTGATGTCCTTATACATCCGGAATCAGAGTAAGTATTCATAATATGAATTTATACTCTGATTCCCGATGTGTAAGCCGGCCTAAGAGTACTAATTCATATTCTGATTCCGGATGCATAAGGCCGGCTTTAAGTGCTGGAGTAAAAAAATACTTTTACATAGGTACAGTGTGAGGGATTAAGCATTACTTATTGCTGACATGACATTACGTTTCCAGGAATCCCTGCTTCCCCGCGGTGGCCCAATCCGAAGATTGGTCCTCGGAGAGATGGCAGACAGCTTCAAGATCAGAGATAAGGAGTTTATTCACAAGGTTCGGATTGTTTCATAAAAATACCAATTTTATTTAATCTTATTTCCTACAAACATCTAGACTATTTTCTTTGGGAACACAATATAACACACCACAGAATTAGATTTGGATAGAAGAAACAAGTTCATTCATTTGTATGGCGGCCGAGCCTGTCAGATTTTGTACTGAAGTTGTTACTTTTTTGTGTTGTTGCAGTTAATGTTACTTAAGGACTTTGTTCACTTCAACTTACAAAATTTGACGCCCGAAAGCTGCAAGCTGCGATTAAAAACGGACAACTCAGTGAATTTCACTGAGTTCATTTGACACGCTAAGTAGATACGTTTGCTTGATCTATGGTATATATGACATCTGTGACACACACACACACACACACACACACACACACACACACACACACACCACACAATAAATGTAATGGTCATAGATAACATAGATTTTTCGAAAAATAACAATAATACAAACGAAGCAACATACTTAGGTACTTACTAACTCTTCTGGTGCAGCGACCCAAAGTGTGTCTTGGCCTCCAATACGAGAGAACGCCACTGATCACGGTCTTGAGCGACATTTTGCCACTGGTCAATTCCGAGACCGCTTAAATCAGCCCTCACAGCATCCGCCCAACGATATCTGGGGCGGCCGACCGGACGTCTACCTTCTGGTTTACCCTCGTAGGCTCTTTTGACGGCACTGTTGTCTTCCATTCGTTCGAGGTGGCCAAGACAACGCAGCTGATGAGCTTTAGTATTACCGATGATATTCGGTTCAGCGACAAGTTCTTCAATTTCGGCATTTTTGCGAATAGTAATGTGCAAATTATTCTGGCACACCATATTGCATATAGTCGGCCTCCGTAGCCTAGTTAGTAGTGACCCTGCCTACGAAGCTGGAGGTTCCGGGTTCGAATCCCGGCGAGGGCATTTTTTGTGTATTTATTTATCACGAATATACGTTCCTTGGCCATGGTCCTGTATATGTATTTAAGTATCTATATGTATCTATCTATTGTATACGAGTATAGGTAATAGTATAGGTAATTTATCACAAGTATTTGTTCCTTGGTCATGGCTATCTATGTATTTAAGTATCTATTATTGTATTTAAGTATGTATTATTATATTGTCGCTTGGTACCCACATCACAAGCCTTAATTGAGCTTACCGTGGGACTAAGTCGATTTGTGTAACATGTCCCAAGATATTTATTTATTTGTATAAAAATTTTGTCCCTATATTTTGGCACTGTCGCAAAAGTTATCTTTACGGAGTAAATGTGTTACCCAATTTATTATTCTAAATTAAACCGAGCATTAATTGAAATACCACGCGTATGTTCTTACTCGCAGGAACAAGGCATCGCCGTATGGGGCAAGCTGTTATCGCCCAACGCGAAGATATTTGATCTCTGCAGGGGTCTCGATGAGTTCTTCAGGACTGCTGATGCCGGGATACTTCAGGTGAGGACTTGATTTTAGGGTGCTTGTGTAAACTGGTTACATTTATATCTAAGAGTTGTTTTAACCTCGTAAGGCCCATTCTATTTCTAGGACAAGTGAAATAACCCTTGCTCCCCGTAGATAACCAAGTTTGATAACTGGCTATGTACAAGGAAAAAATATTCCGGTTTTATAACCGGGTTATGAAACGGGATTTTTTTTTCCTCGTTGAAAACCTTTGTTTTATTCAGTTTTCTATGAGGAATTTCTTTTCTTGTTTGATAACCCGGTCATGAAACAGGAATTACTTTTCCTGGTAGATAACTGTTATTTTATTTGGTTTTCTATGAGGAATAAACTTTTCTTCGTAGCTAACCTAGTTATCAAACGGGAATTATATTTTCCTAGTAGAAAACCGTAATTTTGCTGGGTCTCGGTATTAGACTACACCATTTTAGGACCAGTATATATTATGTTTTCAGAATTATCATCCTAGCGTGATTCCCGGTTACGTCCGGGGCCTGCGCCTCGAAACCCGGGGTCCGCTCGGCACCTAATCCCAAGAATTGGCGAGGCACTAGTTTTTACGAAAGCGACTGCCATCTGACTTCTCAACCCAGAAGGAAAACTAGGCCGTGTTAGGATTAGGTCCAGTTTCCTCACGATGTTTTCTTTCACCGAAAAGCGACTGGTAAATAACAAATGACATTTCGAACATAAATTCCGAAAAATTCATTAGTACGTGCCGGGGTTTGCACCCGAGACCTTCGGATTGAAAGTCTACGCTCTTTTGCATTTTGACCTTTTTGAATTTTGATATATTTTTAATCTAAATATAAATGGAAGTTCCATATTCAATTTTAAATAAGAAAAAATTTTTGACATTCCATGTCATTCAATCGAGCGTTCTGTTCTGTGATCAGCGTTATTGTTTAAAGTGATACGTATGGATAAGTTTTCGCAACTATGTCTGAGACGACCTCGTTGCCAAGTGAGGCGGCTGCGACAGCAACGTCGACGGAGTTTGCTTTCGTATCATCAAAGAGAGGAGGTACAATTTTATTGTATCAAGGACACAGGTACCACCGAGGAAAGCTGTACAAAAATAGGTCTCAGTTTTGGAAGTGCACAAATAAAACATGCTGTGGGTCCGCAACGTTAAGGATTGATAGTTCGCTAGAAAAGTTAACACCGCACAAAGAAGATTGTCTACCGAATGAAAATAAAAACATCATACTAAAAGAGTTTCATGCATTAAAGAAAAATATTAGTACGAATTGTGAACCAATACCAAAACAGTACAACGCCACCGTAACACGGCTGTCAAATCAAGGAATTCACCTCATTGAACCCATCCCCACTTTTTCAAATATCAAAAACAATCTATACAATCATCGCAACAATTCATTGAACATCAATAAAAGTGTGTGTAATCATCATAAAGACGTCCAAGTGCCAGAAAGTGCAAAACAATTCCTTCTGGCGGATTACCATGATACAGATAACAGAATATTGATATTCGCTTCCCAAGAGGTCTGAATTAAAATCATACTTCGCAGATGGAACTTTTCAAAGTTGCTGTCGACCTTTTATGCAAGTATATGTAATATTTGGTGATCTAGGAAGCGACCAAGACTCAACTAACCTTGTGCCTCTTATATATGCGTTGATGTTAAACAAAAAGCAAGAAACATATCTTAAATTATTTTCCATGATTAAAATCGAAATACCTGACTGGGAACCAGAAATGATTACATTGGACTATGAAGTAGCACCAAGAAACGCCATAAAAAAGATTTTTCCCAACATTGAAACCAAGGGTTGTTTCTACCACTTATATAGAGCCCTAAACAAAAAGGGAAAGTTCTTTGGAATAAAAAAGAACGACAAAATAAGCCGTCGCCATGTCAGTCTGTGTGCTAGACTCGCCCTTTTACCTGCAGACCAAATAAATGATGGATGGTCATACATCAAAGAAGAGAGTCCACTGAACGATCATGTAGAAAACTTTAACAAGTATATGTTGAACAATTGGGTAAAAGACACAAACTTTCAACAAATTTGGTGCTGTCACGGTCAAGAACACCGGACGACAAACTTTGCAGAAGGCTGGAATTCCAGATTAAATCGTTTTGTAGGCCGAAAAAACCCTACACTTCCGCATTTACTATCGGTTCTACAAAATGACGCAAAATATTACGGAATTTCACATTCAAGAGTGAACAAAAGGTTCACAATTAAGAAGAGAGCAGCCATAGATGTTGCGGTAAATATCCGTAAATCCGTATACATAAAGCAATAACCCAACTTCAAGAAAACATAATTACCGTGGGGCATTGCCTTGAGAAAATTTCTCCGTTTTTTTAGTTTTTTACATACTTATATACTTATTTTTTTAATTACTAAAATGTACTTACGAAGTTGTAATACTTTTGGTTTAAACAATAAAATAAAAAAATTGTATTGAAATACTAGTTTAGTACCATAATTTTCCACAAATAAATAAAAATTTCGAAACCACATAGAAAACCTATAATGACGGTTTTCTACTAGGAAAATATAATTCCCGTTTGATAACTAGGTTAGCTACGAAAAAAAGTTTATTCCTCATAGAAAACCAAATAAAATAACAGTTTTCTGCCAGGAAAAGTAATTCCTGTTTCATGACCGGGTTATCAAACAAGAAAAGAAATTCCTCGTAGAAAACTGAATAAAACAAAGGTTTTCTACGAGGAAAAAAAAATCCCGTTTCATAACCCGGTTATAAAACCGGAATATTTTTTCCTTGTACATAGCCAGTTATCAAACTTGGTTATCTACGGGGAGCAAGGGTGAAATAATAACCCATTGTTTCGAACACTTTACAGAGTTCGTGGTTGAGTCGCCCGCAGACCACGAACCCTGTAAAGTGTTCGAAACGTCGGAATGAAGTTAAAGTTAATTAATATACGCGAGTTTATCCGTTTTCATAGTTTATAGTTATTTAGTAGTATAATTTTTTTTTTATTTTCACAAATAGATTCCAGGAGAGTTTGAGACTGCGATTTGGAACGAAGGTGGAATGTACTATCTGTACCAACCCTGGCCTGCTGATCGGTACGGAATGAGGGTAAGTGTTCATAATGCTCTCCTTTTTACTCCAAAGACGCCTCCGTTGGAGGGACAGAGACTGATTTTAGATATTTTCAATTTTGTATTAGCCTTGTCTACTGGAGTTGAAATCTCCGAGCCTTAGCTTGGCTTGGACTGGTAAAGAATGGATCGGGCTAGAAAGTCTAAGTTAAAAGACTATTTATTCAAGCAGATCAAGAACATTTTAATTATTGGAAAACGTAGCGTTGGATTGTCTTCGACCCGGTTGAACAGCCTGGCTACGACTTTAGGGCCCGCACCTTTTTGCGTCTTTTAAGCGACGTCGCCTAGTAAACGCTGACATTGCGTCATCAGGTTACTCCTGTTCGCTCCACTTTTCACTTACGATCAGGCCGAGTGGTGCCACTTTGTTGTGCCACTATAAAAAAAAGACTACGCGGTCGTTCATTAGGGCGGCGGTGAGTGACTAAATAAGTCGGATCTTCTCTTTAGTTATATCTGTATTTAGGATCCATTCTGCCTCTAAAGCGTTAGGGTGATCAGTAACTTGCTTGTGAAAGCAAGGAACCAAGGAGCAGGCAGGGCAGGACGTTGCCTTTGTCCTGCCTTTTTTTGGATAGGACGCCTAAAAAACTACATAAAAGCAAACCGCCTAAAAACTACCTACCTTCAGGTGGGCCTCCGCGAAGGGGGCAAGGCCTGTCTCCTTTGCTTCAAGCGGACCAGCGGTCTCTGCGACCACTTCTTAGAAGAGACCCGCGACCTTCGGAGGAAGCCGTTTAGCATCAGCGGCATCAACGTGTACGAGCGGGCGCCGCTGCCGGAGCCTGTCAATGAGATGAAGCGTGAGTACTTGTGGTACAGCCAAGGGCATGTATACACGTTTTTACTTATGTCTGAAGCAGAAGGTCTAAAATTGTTTAAATATTTATGCCCTTGAGTAGGCCTGTTTCGTGAAATACGGCTGGAAGTAACGTGGTAACTCTTGTGTGTCATGATTATGATAGCCTGGTAGTTTAGCAGCTATACACTTACAAATTTGTAAGTTCCTTTGTAATTCTCGCAGAAATGTATGCAAAAGAATCGAGATAAAGTCAAAGATTTCTAAGAGGGAATATGGATGCAGAAAGTCTTTATTGGTTAATGAGATGAATTCTGACTGCTTTTGGTACCTAAATTCAAATTCAAATAGTTTATTGTATGAAGGTGAGTAGTAATAAAGGGTGTACAGTAGTTTTGTAGTTCTTCACAATCAGCCAGTATATGGCGCACAATAGATTTTCATTACATATCATTGGATAAAATTTTAATGTCAATATATTAGAATTATGAATATTATAATGGATGAAGTATGAAATTATTATTATTACTGTGAATATAAAGAAGTCAATGTCATGCCATGAAAAGTGTTACGAGAACAGATGATCAATAAAATAAACATATGTGAATGAAATTAAATAAAATAAAATTAGATTAAATAAGCTGCACTATGCTATCAATCGAGATGTCAGGAAATAAGTATAAGTAATGTCATATTGAACTGCTCCGTGAGCACGGACCACGTTGACATAAATCTTGAGCCCGCGAACGATGAAGAGGTACCCTTGAGCTTTGCGGAAGTTAGGAAGGCCATCATGCGCCTGAAGAATAACAAGGCTCCAGGGATTGATGGGTTGGCGGGCGAACTTTGGAAGTATGGTGGTGGAGTGGTACAGTCTCGTCTGTATGAGTTGCTGCTCCTGGTATGGCGTGAAGAACGACAGCCAGCTGAGTGGAACGTGGGAGTCCTTTGCCCTGTACACAAAAAGGGATGTAAGAAGAAGTGCTCAAACTATAGGGGAATAGCACTACTCCCAACAGCGTACAAGGTGCTCTCATATGTTCTACTGGCACGGTTAGAAAAGTATGCTGAGGAGATACTCGGGGACTACCAGTGTGGGTTCCGGCGCAATAGGAGTACTGCTGACCAAATCTTCCTCCTGAAGCAACTTATGGAGAAGAAGTGGGAGTATGGCCAGGAAATCCACTCTCTCTTTGTAGACTTTGCCAAAGCTTACGACAGTGTCGACAGAGAGTCACTCTTCTCCATACTTAGAAACTTTATGATCCCAGATAAACTTATACGAATGATTATTGTTGCTACTGGTGTAAGTAAGATGCGGGTCAAAGTAGGAGGAGAGTTGACGGACGAGTTTGAGGTCGTTGCTGGTCTTAAGCAGGGGGATGCGCTGTCGCCCATGCTGTTCAACTTGGCACTCGAGCACGTCATACGAAGAATAGAAGGGCTAGACGGCGGAGTCATGTTGAACGGTCTGCATAAGATAGTTGGGTACGCGGACAATCTCGCCTTGCTTGGAGAGAACAGGAGGACTATAGTGGAGAGAGCTAGGGCCCTTGCGAAAGAGGGCTTGCCAGTCGGACTCAAAATCAGCAAGGAAAAGACCGTGTATCTGCACATGTGGAGGCACAGGAACGTCCTGGAGCCTAGAGAGGACCTGAATATGGATGATGTATCCTATCAAGGGGTAGGGAAGTTCAAATACCTGGGCTGCGTGGTAAATGACACAAACAGCAGGGAAGAGGAGATTGAACTTCGCATACAGGGCGCACTTAGATGCACAGCAGCTCTTCATAAGGTGTTAGTGTCCAAGATCATGCACCGGAGGACTAAGATTCGCATTTACAAGACTGTTATTAGACCAATCTTAATGTATGGATGCGAAGCGTGGACGCTCACCTTGAAAGAAGAGAATAAGCTCCTTGTTGCAGAGAGAAAAATCTTCCGCAAAATTCTCGGACCTACCCAGAGACCTGACGGTAGTTGGAGAATTAGAAAAAACCAAGAGCTGGAGGACATCATTTCTGAGCCCAACATCATTGGCGAGATAAAATCCGCAAGGCTTCGCTGGCTCGGACATGTGTTTAGGATGCCAGTTGACAGGGCGGTGAAGAAGGCCTTCCTAGGAAGACCCAGTGGACGCAGACCGGTTGGTAGGCCAAGATACCGCTGGAAAGACGAGGTGGAGAAGGACCTACGCGCCCTGAACGTAGAGAGCTGGGAGGAGATCGCACAGAATCGGGCGCATTGGCGCCAACTCGTATCGGAGGCCAAGATCCACTTTGGGTCGCTGAGCCAGCGGAGTAAGTAAGTAAGTAATGTCATATAGTGTTGTTTTCAAAATGCTCATTAATATCGTAGTACAGCCTACCTAAGCACCAATCGAATAATTTAGTTTTGAAGCGTACGCAATCTGGGGACTTTAGATCTTCAGGTAGTCTGTTAAAAATCTTCACCGACATATACAATATACTTTTTTCAAAGTGAGCGGACTTGTGGTTTGGATACTGAAGATTAAACCCATGGAGCCTGGATGTTGACCTTGAGTTCGATGGTATAACTTTATATGTATTTAAATGGTTTTTAACAAAAAGGCACACTTCATAGACGTACAACGTGGGTAAAGGCAGAATTTTTAACTTTTTAAATAGTGGCCGACAAGAGTCGATCGTCCTTGCTCCACACATAGCTCTCACACATTTTTTTTGCAATAAAAATAACCGGTTTGCGTATGTGGAGTTACCCCACAAGACAAGACCATACCGGAGGTTTGACATGATGTAGCCGTGGAAGGCCAATAAGGCAGTTTTTTTGTGACGACATCTGTGTTAGCCTGCGCAGAGCAAAGACAAATCTGTTGAGTTTATTAATTAAGTGTTCAACATGGAATTGCCAATTGACAACACCGAGAAATCGTATGGATTCAACATTTTCTATACATTCTTGATTAAATTCAATTTGTAAGCCTACGGGTTTGCTTTGTGGTGCAAAGAATTCCATACATTTGGTTTTACTTATGTTTGCTTTGAATTCATTTATTTGCAACCATTTATTGATATCATTGAAAACCGAGTTTACTTCAGTTAGGTATGTTAAAGGATTTTGGCCTGGAATAATAACCGAACAGTCATCAGCAAAAAGTAGTACCTTATGGCGAGTGATATTGGGCAGGTCGTTAATATAGACTAGGAATAATAAAGGGCCTAGTATACTGCCCTGTGGTACACCCTTATCCACAGTCACTTCACCAGAAAGCACCCCCGAATACTGTTTTGTATCCGGATTGTAGCAACAGATCTCAGTTCTCTGTTTTCTGTCACATAGATATGTCTTAAGCCAATCATAACAGTTTCCACGAATCCCATAGTGACTTAACTTGTTAAGAAGTATACTATGCGAAACACAGTCAAAGGCCTTAGACATATCCATGAAGATCGTTGCTACTGGTATTCTATTGTCTCTAAATGTGGTTATATCTTTTATAAGTTCGTAAATAGCCAATGTGGTGGACTTACACCTTCGAAATCCAAATTGGTTAGTGTTTAAAATTTCATGTCGATCTAGAAATTTGACAATTCTGTATACTGTCCTACATAGTGATGACCTACATTGTGTCGGATACTTACGTGAACTAAAGCTGGAGGCAACAAGGTAACTCCTGTGTGTTATGATATGATCGCCTGGTAGTTTAGCAGCTATTGAGCAGGAACAAAATACTCTTCTTCGTAAGTTCATTGGTAATTCTCGCAAAAATGTATGCCCATAAGAATCAAGATAAAGTCAAGTATTTCTCTAAAAGGGAATAGGGACGCAGGAAGTCTTTATTGGTGCTATCTACACTCCTAGCACAAGAGTAACTGACTCTGTCTAACTGTATTAGAGTGACGGGCAGTGTATGGCGTCCGTCAGATACTGTGACATCATATTTGTGCTAGGGGTGCATAGCAATATCTTCTTCTTCTTTCCATCCTGTTACCCTCTGTTGGGGTGTAGGGCTCGAATCATTCTCTTCCACGGGCTTCGGTTCTGGACAGTTTGGGTCACCTCATCCCACCCCATGCCCAACACACCCATCTTTTGCTCCACGGATCGGCGCCAAGAAAAAATAGGCGTTGATTACATACTTAAAAGATATAATCAACCCAACTTACACTAAAATTTTTCTCTTCTAGCGGTGGCGTCGAATCGCTGGGTGGTCCGTGGCAACTTCCACGAGGGCAGCGAGAGGTTCCCAGAAGAACACCGCAACAAGCAAGCCACGCCCATGTCTATAGCGGCCATAGCAATGGCTCACATTGTGCCGCCGGATACGTGGACTACCGCTGAGGTCAACGAGGTAACTCCTAATATGTTATGATTGCCTAGTAGTTTTATCGCATTAGGAGCAAACCACGCTCCTGGCATATAATATTGTGCCGCCAGGATACGTGGACTACCGCTGAAGTCAACGAGGTAACTCCTAGTCTGTTATGATTGCCTGGTAGTTTTGGAAGTATGTATCGCTTCAAGCGACGCTTTATGTCCATAATACCGGCCATAACCAATTATGGCATGGCACACATTGTGCCGCCGGATATGTGAACCACGGCTGAAGTCAACGAGGTAGCTCCTAGTCTGTTATGATTGCCTGGTAGTTTTGTAAGTACGTAGTACTTTAGGCGACGCTTATGTACGTAATAGCGGTCACTAGCAATACCCCAAATTGTGCCGCCAGATATGTGGACTACCGCTGAAGCCAACGAGGTAACTCCTAGTATTCTATGATTGCCTGGTAGATAATTAGTAGATACACACTCGTCTTCGTAAGTTAATTGTTCTGGCGATGGTACTGCTTTTTGATACATAAATGGACTTAGAGGTAGCCCCGCCAGCATTTTAGTCGCCTGGTACTTTTGTAAGTAGGTAGGTAATGCTTTAGGAGCACGCCACGATAAATTAATTAGATCCGATGGTAATATTACGATTGCTTGGTAGTTTTGTGAGTATGTATTGCTTTAAGCGATGCTTATGTCTATAACAGCGGTCATAGCGATGGCCCATATTGTTCCGCTGGATAAGTGGACGACCGCTGAAGTCAACGAGGTAACTCCTAGTGTTCTATGATTGCCTGGTAGATTAGTAGATATACACTCGTCTTAGTAAGTTGATTGTTCTGGCGATGATAGACATGGTACTGCTTTTTGATACATAAATAGACTTAAAGGTAGCCCCGTCAGCATTTTGGTCGCCTGGTACTTTTGTAAGTAGGTAATGCTTTAGGAGCATGCCACGATAAATTAATTAGATCCGATGCTATAATATTATGATCGCTTGTTAATTTTGTGAGTATGTATTGCTTTAAGCGACGCTTATGTCCATAATAGCGGTCAATAGCGATGGTCCATATTGTTCCGCCGGATAGTTACGTACTTCTTCCATTTCAAAATTATATTTCAAATAGTCTGGATCAAATGGTCTGGCGGAACCAGACTATTTCAAACATAATTTTGAAATGGAAGAGGTACTAATTTTTTTACAACAGGTACCAAACAGTACAAATTCAGTACTAAATAATGCAATATGAATCGATCGAATTCAAGATCTGGTTCCGCCATTATAACGTTATAATGGCGGGACCAGACTGATTGAATATAACTTTGAAATAGAAAAGGTACAATTTTTTTACAACAGGTACCAAATAGTACAAATTCAGTACTAAATAATGCAATATGAATCGATCGAATTCAGGATTTGGTCCCGCCATTATAACGGTTACGTACATATGTATGTTCATGAAAAGTAACGCAGCAGACAGAAAATATGTCGATCGAGTAGTTGATTGGCCCAACTATGGAATAAAACTCATCTTCGTAAGATCAAATAGTCAGTTCCATGTTTTTTTACGCGGGATCTAATTAGGGAACGAATTTTGAAATCTACAAACGTCTAATCCCTCTGAATAGGTTCAGTTGGCCTACCCCCAACTCACAGTTTATACATATTTTGGAGATTTTTCTGTCAGTCTAAGGGTGCGGCTCCACTGACGCGTAGTGGAGCGGAGCTGTGGGAGCTCGGCCTATCAGACATCACAGTGTTTCGAATTCGAATTTGAAGAATGTAATTGCTCCGCTCCGCTCCGCGTCAGTGGAGCCGCACCCTTATGCCACCTTCGCACCACAATCCCCGAAATTTGCGAACTTGGGTGTTCGCGGTAGAAGTCCTGAACTCATAAACAAAACTCTATGATTCCCCAGACGCTGATCCGCGGCGATATCCTCTACGAAAGTACGATGGAGAACCTAGAACGCATGGGCATCAGCATGGACTCCCCGCCCGTGGAGTCAGAAGAGGAGGAAGAACCCACGCCGGCGGGTGCTCTAGCCGCCGCCGACGTCATGAGCCGGTTCCGCGTCACCGACTTCGACTGTATCGAGACCGAGGTGCAGGACGGGCCGCTCGTCGGTGAGGCTTCTAGACTGTTCTTTATAGGGCTTCTAGATTGTTATAGAGGGAGGCTTATAGGCTGTTCTATAGCTGCGTCTGCCACATGAGGGCAGGACGGACCGCTTGTAGGTGAGGCTTCTAGACTGTTCTTTATAGGGCTTCTAGATTGTTATAGAGGGAGGCTTCTAGACTGTTCTTTATAGGGCTTCTAGATCGTTCTAAAGGGCTTCTAGACTGTTCTATAGCTGCGTCTGTCAGATGAGGGCAGGACGGTTCGCTCGTCGGTGAGGTTTCTAAACTGTTCTTTATAGGGCTTCTAGACTGTTCTATTGCTGCTTCTGCCACATGAAGGCAGGACGGGCCAATCGTCGGTGAGGCTTCTAGACTGTTCTATAGCTGCGTTTGTGTGTGTTTGTGCGTGAGGGCAGTCTGGAGGTAGAGAAAAGAGCGAGACAGGGAAATGATAGAGTTGAAGAAAGAAAGAAAGAGAGAAAAGAAAGGGGCATCAGCATGGAGTCCCCGCCCTCGGAGTCGGAGGAGGAGGAGGAGCCCACGCCGGCGGGCGCGCTAGCCGCCGCCGACGTCATGAGCCGGTTCCGCGTCACCGACTTCGACTGTATCGAGACCGAGGTGCAGGACGGGCCGCGAGTCGGTGAGGCTTCTAGACTGGTCTTTATAGGGCTTCTAGATTGTTGTAGAGGGAGCCTTCTAGACTGTTCTTTATAGGGCTTCTAGATTGTTATAGAGGGAGGCTTCTAGACTGTTCTTTATAGGGCTTCTAGATTGTTATAGAGGGAGGCTTCTAGACTGTTCTTTATAGGGCTTCTAGATTGTTATAGAAGGAGGCTTCTAGACTGTTCTATAGCTGCGTCTGTCAGATGAGGGCAGGACGGGCCGCTCGTCGGTGAGGCTTCTAGACTGTTCTTTATAGGGCTTCTAGACTGTACTAGAGGGAAGGCTTCTAGACTATTCTATAGCTGCGTCTGTCAGATGAAGGCAGGACGGGCCGCTCGTCGGTGAGGCTTCTAGATTGTTCTTTATAGGGCTTCTAGATTGTTATAGAGGGAGGCTTCTAGACTGTTCCATAGCTACGTCTGCCACATGAAGGCAGGACGGGCTGCTATTCGGTGAGACTTCTAGACTGTTCTATAGCAGCTGTTTAAGGGGGCAGTTTGAAGTGAATGGTTGAAGAGCGAAAAGAGAGAAAAGAAAGGGGCATCAGCATGGAGTCCCCGCCCTCGGAGTCGGAGGAGGAGGAGGAGCCCACGCCGGCGGGCGCGCTAGCCGCCGCCGACGTCATGAGCCGGTTCCGCGTCACCGACTTCGACTGTATCGAGACCGAGGTGCAGGACGGGCCGCGAGTCGGTGAGGCTTCTAGATTGTTCTTTATAGCGCTTCTCGATTGTTATAGAGGGAGCTTTCAAGACTTCTTTATAGGGTTTCTAGACTATTATAGAGGGAGGCTTCTAGACTGTACTATAGAGGGAGGCTTCTACACGGTTCTATAGGGAGGACTTCTAGACTGTTCTATTCCTGCGGCTGCCACATGAAGGAAGGACGGGCCAATCGTCGGTGAGGCTTCTAGACAGTTCTATAGCTGCTGTTTAAGGGGACAGTTTGAAATGAATGGTTGAAGAGCGAAAAGAGAGAAAAGAAAGGGGCATCAGCATGGAGTCCCCGCCCTCGGAGTCGGAGGAGGAGGAGGAGCCCACGCCGGCGGGCGCGCTAGCCGCCGCCGACGTCATGAGCCGGTTCCGCGTCACCGACTTCGACTGTATCGAGACCGAGGTGCAGGACGGGCCGCGAGTCGGTGAGGCTTCTAGACTGTTCTTTATAGGGCTTCTAGATTGTTATAGAGGGAGGCTTCTAGACTGTTCTATAGGGAGGGCTTCTAGACTGTTCTATAGAGAGAGCTTCTAGACTGTTCTATAGACAAAGCTTCTAGACTGTTCTATAGAGAGAGCTTCTAGACTGTTCTATAGAGAGAGAGCTTCTAGACTGTTCTATAGAGAGAGAGCTTCTAGACTGTTCTATAGAGAGAGCTTCTAGACTGTTCTATAGACAGGGCTTCTAGACTGTTCTA
The DNA here is from genome assembly GCA_025490895.1 of Thaumatotibia leucotreta. Taxonomy (NCBI): domain Eukaryota; kingdom Metazoa; phylum Arthropoda; class Insecta; order Lepidoptera; family Tortricidae; genus Thaumatotibia; species Thaumatotibia leucotreta. The sequence continues at coordinate 156,302 of JALPQI010001215.1, read as the reverse complement.
TAGAGAGAGCTTCTAGACTGTTCTATAGAGAGAGAGCTTCTAGACTGTTCTATAGAGAGAGAGCTTCTAGACTGTTCTATAGAGAGAGCTTCTAGACTGTTCTATAGAGAGAGCTTCTAGACTGTTCTATAGAGAGGGCTTCTAGACTTTTCTAGAGAGAGAGCTTCTAGACTGTTCTATAGAGAGAGCTTCTAGACTGTTCTATAGAGAGAGCTTCTAGACTGTTCTATAGAGAGAGCTTCTAGACTGTTTTATAGAGAGGGCTTCTAGACTGTTCTATAGAGAGAGCTTCTAGACTGTTTTATAGAGAGAGCTTCTAGACTGTTCTATAGAGAGAGCTTCTAGACTGTTCTATAGAGAGAGTTTCTAGACTGTTCTATAGAGAGGGCTTCTAGACTGTTCTATAGCTGCTGTTTAAGGGGGCAGTTTGAAGTGAATGGTTGAAGAGCGAAAAGAGAGAAAAGAAAGGGGCATCAGCATGGAGTCCCCGCCCTCGGAGTCGGAGGAGGAGGAGGAGCCCACGCCGGCGGGCGCGCTAGCCGCCGCCGACGTCATGAGCCGGTTCCGCGTCACCGAATTCGACTGTATCGAGACCGAGGTGCAGGACGGGCCGCGAGTCGGTGAGGCTTCTAGACTGTTCTTTATAGGGCTTCTAGATTGTTATAGAGGGAGGCTTCTAGACTGTTCTATAGCTGCGTCTGTCAGATGAGGGCAGGACGGGCCGCTCGTCGGTGAGGCTTCTAGACTGTTCTTTATAGGGCTTCTAGATTGTTCTAGAGGGCTTCTAAACTGTTCTATAGGGAGGGCTTCTAGACTGTTCTCTAGCTGCGTCTGCCACATGAAGGCAGGAAGGGCCAATCGTCGGTGAGGCTTCTAGACTGTTCTTTATAGGGCTTCTAGACTGTTATAGAGAGAGGCTTCTAGACTGTTCTATAGGGAGGGCTTCTAGACTGTTTTATAGCTGCGTCTGTCAGATGAGGGCAAGACGGGCCGCTAGTCGGTGAGGCTTCTAGACTGTTTTTAATAGCGCTTCTAGACTGTTCTACAGGGAGGGCTTCTAGACTGTTCTATAGGGAGGGCTTCTAGACTGTTTTATAGCTGCGTCTGCCACGTGAAGGCAGGACAGGCCAATCGTCGGTGAGACTTCTAGACTGTTCTATAGCTGCTGTTAAGGGGGCAGTTTGAAGTGAATGGTTGAAGAGCGAAAAGAGAGAAAAGAAAGGGGCATCAGCATGGAGTCCCCGCCCTCGGAGTCGGAGGAGGAGGAGGAGCCCACGCCGGCGGGCGCGCTAGCCGCCGCCGACGTCATGAGCCGGTTCCGCGTCACCGACTTCGACTGTATCGAGACCGAGGTGCAGGACGGGCCGCGAGTCGGTGAGGCTTCTAGACTGTTCTTTATAGAGCTTCTAGATTGTTATAGAGGGAGGCTTCTAGACTGTTCTATAGGGAGGGCTTCTAGACTGTTCTATAGCTGCGTCTGTCAGATGAGGGCAGGACGGGCCGCGAGTCGGTTAGGCTTCTAAACTGTACTTTATAGGGCTTCTGGATTGTTATAATAGAGGGAGGCTTCTAGACTGTTCTATAGGGAGGGCTTCTAGACTGTTCTATAGGGAGGGCTTCTAGACTGTTCTATAGCTGCGTCTGCCACATGAGAGCAGGACGGGCCGCTCGTCGGTGAAACTTCTAGACTGTTCTATAGCTGCTGTTTAAGGGGGCAGTTTGAAGTGAATGGTTGAAGAGCGAAAAGAGAGAAAAGAAAGGGGCATCAGCATGGAGTCCCCGCCCTCGGAGTCGGAGGAGGAGGAGGAGCCCACGCCGGCGGGCGCGCTAGCCGCCGCCGACGTCATGAGCCGGTTCCGCGTCACCGACTTCGACTGTATCGAGACCGAGGTGCAGGACGGGCCGCGAGTCGGTGAGGCTTCTAGACTGTTCTTTATAGGGCTTCTAGATTGTTATAGAGGGAGGCTTCTAGACTGTTCTATAGAGAGGGCTTCTAGACTGTTCTATAGCTGCGTCTGCCACATGAAGGCAGGACGGGCCGCTCGTCGGTGAGGCTTCTAGACTGTTCTTAATAGGGCTTCTAGACTGTTATAGAGGGAGGCTTTATAGCTGCGTTTATCAGATGAGGGCAGTCTGGAGGTAGAGAAAAGAGCGAGACAAAGGGAAATAATAGAGAAAGACTATCGACTATTTTACCTTTCTTGACTCGTTTAACTTCTTTCACAGTCAAACGAGTCAAGAAAGTTAAAATAGGCGAGAGTTGAAAGAGTCGAGTAAAAGAAAGCAACAGTCAAGAGTCAAAAGAGTCATCAGAGTCATCAGACTTATCAGGTTATAGAGGGAGGCTTCTAGACTGTTCTAGAGGGAGGGCTTCTAGACTGTTCTATAGCTGTGTCTGCCACATGAAGGCAGGACGGGCTGCTAGTCGGTGAGACTTCTAGACTGTTCTATAGCAGCTGTTTAAGAGGGCAGTTTGAAGTGAATGGTTGAAGAGCGAAAAGAGAGAAAAGAAAGGGGCATCAGCATGGAGTCCCCGCCCTCGGAGTCGGAGGAGGAGGAGGAGCCCACGCCGGCGGGCGCGCTAGCCGCCGCCGACGTCATGAGCCGGTTCCGCGTCACCGACTTCGACTGTATCGAGACCGAGGTGCAGGACGGGCCGCGAGTCGGTGAGGCTTCTAGACTGTTCTTTATAGGGCTTCTAGATTGTTATAGAGGGAGGCTTCTAGACTGTTCCATAGGGAGGGCTTCTAGATTGTTCTATAGGGAGGGCTTCTAGACTGTTCTTTATAGGGCTTCTAGACTATTATAGAGGGAGGCTTCTAGACTGTATTATAGAGAGGGCTTCTAGGCTGTTCTATAGGGAGGGCTTCTAGACTGTTCTTTATAGGGCTTCTAGACTATTATAGAGGGAGGCTTCTAGACTGTACTATAGAGAGGGCTTCTAGACTGTTCTATAGAGAGAGCTTCTAGACTGTTCTATAGAGAGAGCTTCTAGACTGTTCTATAGAGAGAGCTTCTAGACTGTTCTATAGAGAGGGCTTCTAGACTGTTCTATAGAAAGAGCTTCTAGACTGTTCTATAGAGAGAGCTTCTAGACTGTTCTATAGAGAGGGCTTCTAGACTGTTCTATAGAGAGAGCTTCTAGACTGTTCTATAGAGAGAGCTTCTAGACTGTTCTATAGAGAGAGCTTCTAGACTGTTCTATAGAGAGAGCTTCTAGACTGTTCTATAGAGAGAACTTCTAAACTGTTCTATAGAGAGGGCTTCTAGACTGTTCTATAGAAAGAGCTTCTAGACTGTTCTATAGAGAGAGCTTATGGACTGTTCTATAGAGAGAGCTTCTAGACTGTTCTATAGAGAGAGCTTCTAGACTGTTCCATAGAGAGAGCTTCTAGACTGTTCTATAGAAAGAGCTTCTAGACTGTTCTATAGAGAGAGCTTCTAGACTGTTCTATAGAGTGAGCTTCTAGACTGTTCTATAGAGAGAGCTTCTAGACTGTTCTATAGAGAGAGCTTCTAGACTGTTCTATAGAAAGAGCTTCTAGACTGTTCTATAGAGAGAGCTTCTAGACTGTTCTATAGAGAGAGCTTCTAGACTGTTCTATAGCTGTGTCTGCCACATAAAGGCAGGACGGGCCAATTGTCGGTGAGATTTCTAGACTGTTCTGTAGCTGCTGTTTAAGGGGGCAGTTTGAAGTGAATGGTTGAAGAGTGAAAAGAGAGAAAAGAAAGGGGCATCAGCATGGAGTCCCCGCCCTCGGAGTCGGAGGAGGAGGAGGAGCCCACGCCGGCGGGCGCGCTAGCCGCCGCCGACGTCATGAGCCGGTTCCGCGTCACCGACTTCGACTGTATCGAGACCGAGGTGCAGGACGGGCCGCGAGTCGGTGAGGCTTCTAGACTGTTCTTTATAGGGCTTCTAGATTGTTATAGAGAGAGGCTTCTAGACTGTTCTATAGGGAGGGCTTCCAGGCTGTTATTTAAAGGGCTTCTAGATTATTATAGAGGGAGGCTTCTAGACTGTTCTATACAGAGGGCTTCTAGACTGTTCTTTATAGGGCTTCTAGACTGTTCTTTGTAGGGCTTCTAGATTGTTATAGAGGGAGGCTTCTAGACTGTTCTTGATATGGCTTCTAGACTGTTCTTTATAGGGCTTCTAGACAGTTCTAGAGGGAGGCTTCTAGACTGTTCTTTATAGGGCTTCTAGACTGTTCTAGAGGGAGGCTTCTAGACTGTTCTTTATAGGGCTTCTAGACAGTTATAGAGGGAGGCTTCTAGACTGTTCTTTATAGGGCTTCTAGACTGTTCTAGAGGGAGGCTTCTAGACTGTTCTTTATAGGGCTTCTAGACTGTTCTAGAGGGAGGCTTCTAGACTGTTCTTTATAGGGCTTCTAGACAGTTATAGAGGGAGGCTTCTAGACTGTTCTTTATAGGGCTTCTAGACAGTTATAGAGGGAGGCTTCTAGACTGTTCTTTATAGGGCTTCTAGACTGTTCTAGAGGGAGGCTTCTAGACTGTTCTTTATAGGGCTTCTAGACTGTTCTAGAGGGAGGCTTCTAGACTGTTCTTTATAGGGCTTCTAGACAGTTATAAAGGGAGGCTTCTAGACTGTTCTTTATAGGGCTTCTAGACTGTTCTAAAGGGAGGCTTCTAGACTGTTTTTTATAGGGCTTCTAGAATGTTCTAAAGGGAGGCTTCTAGACTGTTCTATAGAGAGGGCTTCTAGACTCTTCTATGGCTACAGCTGTCACATGAAGGCAAGACGTGCCAATCGTTGGTGAGACTTCTAGACTGTTCTAAAGCTGCTGTTTAAGGGGGCAGTTTGAAGTGAATGGTTGGTGAGCGAAAAGAGAGAAAAGAAAGGGGCATCAGCATGGAGTCCCCGCCCTCGGAGTCGGAGGAGGAGGAGGAGCCCACGCCGGCGGGCGCGCTAGCCGCCGCCGACGTCATGAGCCGGTTCCGCGTCACCGACTTCGACTGTATCGAGACCGAGGTGCAGGACGGGCCGCGAGTCGGTGAGGCTTCTAGACTGTTCTTTATAGGGCTTCTAGATTGTTATAGAGGGAGGCTTCTAGACTGTTCCATAGGGAGGGCTTCTAGACTGTTCTAGTGTTCTATAGCTGCGTCTGCCACATGAGGGCAAGACGGGTCGCTCGTCGGTGAGGCTTCTACACTGTTATTTATAAGGCTTCTAGATTGTTATAGAGGGAGGCTTCTAGACTGTTTTATAGGGAGGGCTTCTAGGCAGTTCTATAGGGAGGGCTTCTAGACTGTTCTATTGCTACGACTGCCGCATGAAGGCAGGACGGGCCGCTAGTCAGTGAGACTTCTAGACTGTTCTATAGCTGCTCTTTAAGGGGGCAGTTTGAAGTGAATGGTTGAAGAGCGAAAAGAGAGAAAAGAAAGGGGCATCAGCATGGAGTCCCCGCCCTCGGAGTCGGAGGAGGAGGAGGAGCCCACGCCGGCGGGCGCGCTAGCCGCCGCCGACGTCATGAGCCGGTTCCGCGTCACCGACTTCGACTGTATCGAGACCGAGGTGCAGGACGGGCCGCGAGTCGGTGAGGCTTCTAGACTGTTCTTTATAGGGCTTCTAGATTGTTATAGCGGGAGGCTTCTAGACTGTTCTATAGCTGTGTCTGTCAGATGAAGGCAGGACGGGCCGCCCGTCGGTGAGGCTTCTAGACTTTATAGGGCTTCTAGATTGTTATAGAGGGAGGCTTCTAGACTGTTCTATAGGAAGGACTTCTAGGCTGTTCTATAGGGAGGGCTTCTAGACTGTTCTATTGCTGCGTCTGCCACATGAAGGCAGGACGGGCCAATCGTCGGTGAGGCTTCTAGACTGTCCTTTATAGGGCTTCTAGACTGTTATAGAGGGAGGCTTCTAGGCTGTTCTATAGGGAGGGCTTCTAGACTGTTCTATTGCTGCGTCTGTCAGATGAAGGCACGACGGGCTACTCGTCGGTGAGGCTTCTAGACTGTTCTTTATAGGGCTTATAGACTGTTATAGAGGGAAGATTCTAGATTGTTCTATAGCTGCGTCTGCCACATGAAGGCAGGACGGGCCAATCGTCGGTGAGGCTTCTAGAATATTCTAGAGGGCTTCTAGACTGTTCTAGAGAGAGGCTTCTAGGCTGTTCTATAGGGAGGGCTTCTAGACTGTTCTATAGCTGCGTCTGTCAGATGAGGGCAGGACGGGCCGCTTGTCGGTGAGACTTCTAGACTGTTCTTTATAGGGCTTCTAGATTGTTAAAGAGGGAAGCTTCTAGACTGTTCTATAGCTGCTGTTTAAGGAGGCAGTTTGAAGTGAATGATTGAACAGCGAAAAGAGAGAAAAGAAAGGGGCATCAGCATGGAGTCCCCGCCCTCGGAGTCGGAGGAGGAGGAGGAGCCCACGCCGGCGGGCGCGCTAGCCGCCGCCGACGTCATGAGCCGGTTCCGCGTCACCGACTTCGACTGTATCGAGACCGAGGTGCAGGACGGGCCGCGAGTCGGTGAGGCTTCTAGACTGTTCTTTATAGGGCTTCTAGACTGTATTAGAGGGAGGGCTTCTAGACTGTTCTTTATAGGGGTTCTAGATAGTTGTAGAGGGAGGCTTCTAGACTGTTCTATTAGGAAGGCTTCTAGACTGTTCTATAGCTGCGTCTGTCAGATGAGGGCAGAACGTGCCGCTCGTCGGTGAGGCTTCTAGACTATTCTTTATTGGGCTTCTTGATTGTTATAGAGGGAGGGCTTCTAGATTGTACTATAGGGAGGGCTTCTAGACTGTTCTATAGCTGCGTCTGCTACATGAAGGCAGGACGGGCCAATCGTCGGTGAGGCTTCTAGACTCTTCTATAGCTGCTGTTTAAGGGGGCAGTTTGAAGTGAATGGTCGAAGAGCGAAAAGAGAGAAAAGAAAGGGGCATCAGCATGGAGTCCCCGCCCTCGGAGTCGGAGGAGGAGGAGGAGCCCACGCCGGCGGGCGCGCTAGCCGCCGCCGACGTCATGAGCCGGTTCCGCGTCACCGACTTCGACTGTATCGAGACCGAGGTGCAGGACGGGCCGCGAGTCGGTGAGGCTTCTAGACTGTTCTTTATAGGGGTTCTAGATAGTTGTAGAGGGAGGATTCTAGACTGTTCTATAGGGAAGGCTTCTAGACTGTTCTATAGCTGCGTCTGTCAGATGAGGGCAGAACGTGCCGCTCGTCGGTGAGGCTTCTAGACTATTCTTTATTGGGCTTCTTGATTGTTATAGAGGGAGGGCTTCTAGATTGTACTATAGGGAGGGCTTCTAGACTGTTCTATAGCTGCGTCTGCTACATGAAGGCAGGACGGGCCAATCGTCGGTGAGGCTTCTAGACTCTTCTATAGCTGCTGTTTAAGGGGGCAGTTTGAAGTGAATGGTCGAAGAGCGAAAAGAGAGAAAAGAAAGGGGCATCAGCATGGAGTCCCCGCCCTCGGAGTCGGAGGAGGAGGAGGAGCCCACGCCGGCGGGCGCGCTAGCCGCCGCCGACGTCATGAGCCGGTTCCGCGTCACCGACTTCGACTGTATCGAGACCGAGGTGCAGGACGGGCCGCGAGTCGGTGAGGCTTCTAGACTGTTCTTTATAGGGCTTCTAGATTGTTATAGAGGGAGGCTTCTAGACTGTTCCATAGGGAGGCTTATAGATTGATTTACAGCTGCGTTTGTCAGATGAGGGCAGTCTGGAGGTAGAGAAAAGAGCGAGACAGGGAAATGATAGAGAAAGACTTGACTATGAAAGAAGTCAAACGAGTCAAATAAGGTAAAATAGTCGAGAGTCGAAAGAGTCGAGTAAAAGAAACCAACAGTCAAGAGTCAAAAGAGTCAAAAGAGTCATCAGAGTCATCAGAGTCATCAGAGTCATCAGAGTCATCAGAGTCATCAGAGTCATCAGAGTCATCAGAGTCATCAGAGTCATCAGAGTCATCAGAGTCATCAGAGTCATCAGAGTCATCAGAGTCATCAGAGTCATCAGAGTCATCAGAGTCATCAGAGTCATCAGAGTCATCAGAGTCATCAGAGTCATCAGAGTCATCAGAGTCATCAGAGTCATCAGAGTCATCAGAGTCATCAGAGTCATCAGAGTCATCAGAGTCATCAGAGTAATCAGAGTCAACCGAGTTCTATAGGAAGGGCTTCGAGACTGTTCTATAGCTGCGTCTGTCAGATGAGGGCAGGACGGGCCGCTAGTCGGTGAGACTTCTAGACTGTTCAATAGCTGCTGTTTAAGGGGGCAGTTTGAAGTGAATGGTTGAAGAGCGAAAAGAGAGAAAAGAAAGGGGCATCAGCATGGAGTCCCCGCCCTCGGAGTCGGAGGAGGAGGAGGAGCCCACGCCGGCGGGCGCGCTAGCCGCCGCCGACGTCATGAGCCGGTTCCGCGTCACCGACTTCGACTGTATCGAGACCGAGGTGCAGGACGGGCCGCGAGTCGGTGAGGCTTCTAGATTGTTCTTTATAGGGCTTCTAGATTGTTAGAGGGAGGCTTCTAGACTGTTCTATAGGGAGGGCTTCTAGACTGTTCTATAGCTGCGTCTGCTACATGAAGGCAGGACGGGCCAATCGTCGGTGAGGCTTCTAGACTCTTCTATAGCTGCTGTTTAAGGGGGCAGTTTGAAGTGAATGGTCGAAGAGCGAAAAGAGAGAAAAGAAAGGGGCATCAGCATGGAGTCCCCGCCCTCGGAGTCGGAGGAGGAGGAGGAGCCCACGCCGGCGGGCGCGCTAGCCGCCGCCGACGTCATGAGCCGGTTCCGCGTCACCGACTTCGACTGTATCGAGACCGAGGTGCAGGACGGGCCGCGAGTCGGTGAGGCTTCTAGATGGTCTTTATAGGGCTTCTAGACTGTTCTAGAGGGAGGCTTCTAGACTGTTCTATAGGGAGGGCTTCTAGACTGTTCTATAGCTGCGTCTGTCAGATGAGGGCAGGACGGGCCAATCGTCGGTGAGGCTTCTAGACTGTTCTATAGCTGCTGTTTAAGGGGGCAGTTTGTAGTGAATGGTTGAAGAGCGAAAAGAGAGAAAAGAAAGGGGCATCAGCATGGAGTCCCCGCCCTCGGAGTCGGAGGAGGAGGAGGAGCCCACGCCGGCGGGCGCGCTAGCCGCCGCCGACGTCATGAGCCGGTTCCGCGTCACCGACTTCGACTGTATCGAGACCGAGGTGCAGGACGGGCCGCTCGTCGGTGAGGCTTCTAGACTGTTCTTTATAGGGCTTCTAGATTGTTATAGAGGGAGGTTTCAAGACTGTTCTATAGAGAGGGCTTCTAGACTGTTCTATAGGGAGGGCTTCTAAACTGTTCTTTATAGGGCTTCTAGACTGTTCTAGAGGGAGGCTTATAGACTGTTCTACAGCTGCGTTTGTCAGATGAGGGCAGTCTGCAGAGAAAAGAGCGAGACAGATTGAAATGATAGAGAAAGACTATCGACTATTTTACTTTTCTTGACTCGTTTGACTTCTTTCACAGTCAAACGAGTCCAGAAAGTTAAAATAGGCGAGAGTCGAAAGAGTCAAGTAAAAGAAAGCAACAGTCAAGAGACAAAAGAGTCATCAGAGTCATCAGAGTCATCAGACTTATCAGGTTATAGAGGGAGGCTTCTAGACTGTTCTATAGGGAGGGCTTATAGACTGTTCTATAGCTGAATCTGCCACTTGAAGGCAGGACGGGCCAATTGTCGGTGAGACTTCTAGACTGTTCTATAGCTGCTGTTTAAGGGGGCAGTTTGAAGTGAATGATTGAAGAGCGAAAAGAGAGAAAAGAAAGGGGCATCAGCATGGAGTCCCCGCCCTCGGAGTCGGAGGAGGAGGAGGAGCCCACGCCGGCGGGCGCGCTAGCCGCCGCCGACGTCATGAGCCGGTTCCGCGTCACCGACTTCGACTGTATCGAGACCGAGGTGCAGGACGGGCCGCGAGTCGGTGAGGCTTCTAGACTGTTCTTTATAGGGCTTCTAGATTGTTATAGAGGGAGGCTTCTAGACTGTTTTATAGCTGCGTCTGTTAGATGTGGGCAGGACGGGCCGCTCGTCGGTGAGGCTTCTAGACTGTTCTTTATAGGGCTTCTAGACTGTTATAGAGGGAGGCTTCTAGACAGTTCTTTATAGGGCTTCTAGAATGTTCTAAAGGGAGGCTTCTAGACTATTCTATAGGGAGGGCTTCTAGACTGTTCTTTATAGGGCTTCTAGACTATTATAGAGGGAGGCTTCTAGACTGTACTATAGAGAGGGCCTCTAGACTGTTCTATAGGGAGGGCTTCTAGACTTCTTAATAAGGCTTCTAGACTACTGTAGAGGGAGGCTTCTAGACTGTACTATAGAGAGGGCCTCTAGACTGTTCTATAGGGAGGGCTTCTAGACTTCTTTATAGGGCTTCTAGACTGTTATAGAGGGAGGCTTCTAGACTGTTCTTTATAGGGCTTCTAGACTATTATAGAGGGAGGCTTCTAGACTGTACTATAGAGAGGGCCTCTAGACTGTTCTATAAGGAGGACTTCTAGACTTCTTTATAGGGCTTCTAGACTACTATAGAGGGAGGCTTCTAGACTGTACTATAGAGAGGGCCTCTAGACTGTTCTATAGGGAGGACTTCTAGACTTCTTTATAGGGCTTCTAGACTACTATAGAGGGAGGCTTCTAGACTGTACTATAGAGAGGGCCTCTAGACTGTTCTATAGGGAGGGCTTCTAAACTTCTTTATAGGGCTTCTAGATTGTTATAGAGGGAGGCTTCTAGACTGTTCTATAGGGAGGGCTTCAAGACTGTTCTATAGGGAGCGCTTCTAGACTGTTCTATAGGGAGGGCTTCTAGACTGTTCTTTATAGGGCTTCTAGACTATTATAGAGGGAGGCTTCTAGACTGTACTATAGAGAGGGCCTCTAGACTGTTCTATAGGGAGGGCTTCTAGACTTCTTTATAGGGCTTCTAGACTGTTATAGAGGGAGGCTTCTAGACTGTTCTATAGGGAGGGCTTCTAGACTGTTCTATAGCTGCTGTTTAAAAGGGCAGTTTGAAGTGAATGGTTGAAGAGCGAAAAGAGAGAAAAGAAAGGGGCATCAGCATGGAGTCCCCGCCCTCGGAGTCGGAGGAGGAGGAGGAGCCCACGCCGGCGGGCGCGCTAGCCGCCGCCGACGTCATGAGCCGGTTCCGCGTCACCGACTTCGACTGTATCGAGACCGAGGTGCAGGACGGGCCGCTCGTCGGTGAGGCTTCTAGACTGTTCTTTATAGGGCTTCTAGACTGTTATAGAGGGAGGCTTCTAGACTGTTCTATAGGGAGGGCTTCTAGACTGTTCTATAGCTGCTGTTTAAAAGGGCAGTTTGAAGTGAATGGTTGAAGAGCGAAAAGAGAGAAAAGAAAGGGGCATCAGCATGGAGTCCCCGCCCTCGGAGTCGGAGGAGGAGGAGGAGCCCACGCCGGCGGGCGCGCTAGCCGCCGCCGACGTCATGAGCCGGTTCCGCGTCACCGACTTCGACTGTATCGAGACCGAGGTGCAGGACGGGCCGCGAGTCGGTGTGGCTTCTAGACTGGTCTTTATAGGGCTTCTAGATTGTTCTATAGGGAGAGCTTCTAGACTGTTCTATAGCTGCGGCTGCCACATGAAGGCAGGACGGGCCGCTCGTCAGTGAGGCTAGACTGTTTTTTGTAGGGTTTTTAGATTGTTATAGAGGGAGGGCTTCTAGACTGTTTTATAGGGAGGGCTTCTAGACTGTTCTTTTGCTACGGCTGCCACATGAAGGCAGGACGGGCCAATCGTCGGTGAGGCTTCTAGACTGTTCTTTATAGGGCTTCTAGACTGTTCTATAGCTGCGTCTGCCACATGAAGGCATGACGGCCCAATCGTCGGTGAGGCTTCTAGACTGTTCAATAGCTGCTGTTTAAGGGGGCAGTTTGAAGTGAATGGTTGAAGAGCGAAAAGAGAGAAAAGAAAGGGGCATCAGCATGGAGTCCCCGCCCTCGGAGTCGGAGGAGGAGGAGGAGCCCACGCCGGCGGGCGCGCTAGCCGCCGCCGACGTCATGAGCCGGTTCCGCGTCACCGACTTCGACTGTATCGAGACCGAGGTGCAGGACGGGCCGCGAGTCGGTGAGGCTTCTAGACTGTTCTTTATAGGGCTTCTAGATTGTTATAGAGGTAGGCTTCTAGACTGTTCTTTATAGGGCTTCTAGATTGTTATAGAGGGAGGCTTCTAGACTGTTCTATAGGGAGGGCTTCTAGACTGTTCTATAGCTGCTTCTGTCAGATGAAGGCAAGACGAGCCGCTCGTCGGTGAGGCTTCTAGACTGTTCTTTATAGGGCTTCTAGATTGTTATAGACGGAGGCTTCTAGACTGTTCTATAGCTACGTTTGTGAGATGAGGGCAGTCTGGAGGTAGAAAAAAGAGTGAGACAGAGGGAAATGACAGAGAAAGACTACTGACTTCTTTCACAGTCAAACGAGTCAAAAAAGATAAAATAGTCGACAGTCGAAAGAGTCGAGTAAAAGAAAGCAACAGTCAAGAACCAAAAGAGTCATCAGAGTCATCAGAGTCATCAGAGTCATCAGAGTCATCAGAGTCAACCGAGTTCTATAGGAAGGGCTTCGAGACTGTTCTATAGCTGCGTCTGTCACATGAAAGCAGGACGGGCCAATCGTCGGTGAGGCTTCTAGACTGTTCTATAGCTGCTGTTTAAAGGGACAGTTTGAAGTGAATGGTTGAAGAGCGAAAAGAGAGAAAAGAAAGGGGCATCAGCATGGAGTCCCCGCCCTCGGAGTCGGAGGAGGAGGAGGAGCCCACGCCGGCGGGCGCGCTAGCCGCCGCCGACGTCATGAGCCGGTTCCGCGTCACCGACTTCGACTGTATCGAGACCGAGGTGCAGGACGGGCCGCTCGTCGGTGAGGCTTCTAGACTGTTCTTTATACGGCTTCTAGATTGTTCTATAGGGAGGCTTCTAGACTGTTTCATAGGGAGGGCTTCTAGACTGTTCTTTATAGGGCTTCTAGATTGTTCTAGAGGGCTTCTAGATTGTTATAGAGGGAGGCTTCTAGACTGTTCTATAGCTGCGTCTGTCAGATGAGGGCAGGACGGGCCGCTCGTCGGTGAGGCTACTAGACTGTTCTTTATAGGGCTTCTAGATTGTTATAGAGGGAGGCTTCTAGACTGTTCTATAAGGAGCGCTTCTAGACTGTTCTATTGCTGCGTCTGTCAGATGAGGGCAGGACGGGCTACTCGTCGGTGAGGCTTCTAGACTGTTCTTTATAGGGCTTCTAGACTGTAGTAGAGGGAGGGCTTCTAGACTGTTCTTTATAAGACTTCTAGACTGTTCTTTATAGGGCTTCTAGACTGTAGTAGAGGGAGGGCTTCTAGACTGTTCTTTATAAGACTTCTAGACTGTTCTTTATAGGGCTTCTAGACTGTTCTTTGTAGGGCTTCTAGACTGTTCTTTATAGGGCTTTTAGACTCTTCTAGAGGGAGGCTTCTAGACTGTTCTATAGGGAGGGCTTCTAGACTGTTCCATAGTGAGGGCTTCTAGACTGTTCTTTATAGGGCTTCTAGACTGTTCTTTATAAGGCTTCTAGACTGTTCTTGAGGAGGCTTTTAGACTGTTCTATAGAGAGGGCTTCTAGGCTGTTCTATAGGGAGGGCTTCGAGACTGTTCTATAGGGAGGGCTTCTAGACTGTTCTATAGCTGCTGTTTCAAGGGGGCAGTATGAAGTGAATGATTGAAGAGCGAAAAGAGAGTAAAGAAAGGGGCATCAGCATGGAGTCCCCGCCCTCGGAGTCGGAGGAGGAGGAGGAGCCCACGCCGGCGGGCGCGCTAGCCGCCGCCGACGTCATGAGCCGGTTCCGCGTCACCGACTTCGACTGTATCGAGACCGAGGTGCAGGACGGGCCGCGAGTCGGTGAGGCTTCTAGACTGTTCTTTGTAGGGCTTCTAGATTGTTCTAGAGGGAGGCTTCTAGACTGTTCCATAGGGAGGGCTTCTAGACTGTTCTATAGCTGCGTCTGTCAGATGAAGGCAGGATGGGCCACTTGTCGGTGAGGCTTCTAGACAGACTAGAGAGATAGTTATGTTTCACGTATCAAGTAGGTGTAATTTATTTCCTACTTTTGAAGTTATTTGTACTATGATTAAAATGATTGACGACTAATGATTAATAGTAAACAATAAAACTATTTCGGATCACCCTAAATGGAGCGTGACGTCAAATTGATGTTATCGGCATGAAAGTGACGGGCCCTGGTTATAGAGGGAGGCTTCTAGACTGTTCCATTGGGTAGGGCTTCTAGACTGTTCTATAGCTGCGTCTGCCACATGAAAGCAGGACGGGCCAATCGTCGGTGAGGCTTATAGACTATTCTATAGGGAGTTTATAGGGCTTCTAGAATGTTATGGAGGGAGGCTTCTAGGCTGTTCTATAGGGAGGGCTCCTAGACTGTTCTATAGCTGTGTCTGTCAGATAAGGGCAGGACGGGCCGCTCGTCGGTGAGGCTTCTAGACTGCTCTTTATAGGGCTTCTAGACTCTTCTATGGCTGCGTCTGCCACATGAAGGCAGGACGGGCCAATCGTCGGTGAGGCTTCTAGACTCTTCTATAGCTGCTGTTTAAGGGGGCAGTTTGAAGTGAATGGTTGAAGAGCGAAAAGAGAGAAAAGAAAGGGGCATCAGCATGGAGTCCCCGCCCTCGGAGTCGGAGGAGGAGGAGGAGCCCACGCCGGCGGGCGCGCTAGCCGCCGCCGACGTCATGAGCCGGTTCCGCGTCACCGACTTCGACTGTATCGAGACCGAGGTGCAGGACGGGCCGCGAGTCGGTGAGGCTTCTAGACTGTTCTTTATAGGGCTTCTAGACTGTATTAGAGGGAGGGCTTCTAGACTGTTCTTTATAAGACTTCTAGACTGTTCTTTATAGGGCTTCTAGACTGTTCTTTGTAGGGCTTCTAGACTGTTCTTTATAGGGCTTTTAGACTCTTCTAGAGGGAGGCTTCTAGACTGTTCTATAGGGAGGGCTTCTAGACTGTTCCATAGTGAGGGCTTCTAGACTGTTCCATAGTGAGGGCTTCTAGACTGTTCTATAGCAGCGTCTGTCAGATGAAGGCAGAACGGGCCAGTCGTCGGTGAAACTTCTAGACTGTTCTATAGGGAGGCTTCTAGACTGTTCTAAAGCTGCGTCTGCCACATGAAGGCAGGACGGCCAATCGTCGGTGACACTTCTAGACTGTTCTATAGCTGCTGTTTGAAGTGAATGGTTGAAGAGCGAAAAGAGAGAAAAGAAAGGGGCATCAGCATGGAGTCCCCGCCCTCGGAGTCGGAGGAGGAGGAGGAGCCCACGCCGGCGGGCGCGCTAGCCGCCGCCGACGTCATGAGCCGGTTCCGCGTCACCGACTTCGACTGTATCGAGACCGAGGTGCAGGACGGGCCGCGAGTCGGTGTGGCTTCTAGACTGTTCTTTATAGGGCTTCTAGATTGTTATAGAGGGAGGCTTCTAGACTGTTCTATAGGGAGGGCTTCTTGACTGTTCTGTAGCTGCGTCTGCCACATGAAGGCAGGACGGGCCAATCGTCGGTGAGGCTTCTAGGCTGTTATTTATAGGGCTTCTAGATTGTTATAGAGGGAGGCTTCTAGACTGTTCTATAGCTGCGTCTGCCACATGAAGGCAGGACGGGCCAATCGTCGGTGAGGCTTCTAGACTGTTCTTTATAGGGCTTCTAGACTGTTATAGAGGGAGGCTTCTAGAATGTTCTATAGGGAGGGCTTCTAGACTGTTCTATAGCTGCGGCTGCCACATGAAGGCAGGACGGGCCGCTCGTCGGTGAGGCTTCTAGACTGTTCTTTATAGGGCTTCTAGACTGTTATAGCTTATAGAGGGAGGCTTCTAGACTGTTCTATAGAGAGGGCTTCTAGAGTGTTCTATAGAGAGAGCTTCTAGACTCTTCTATAGAGAGAGCTTCTAGACTGTTCTATAGAGAGAGCTTCTAGACTGTTCTATAGGGAGAGCTTCTAGAATGTTCTACAGAGAGAGCTTCTAGACTGTTCTATAGAGAGCTTCTAGACTGTTCTATAGAGAGAGCTTCTAGACTGTTCTACAGAGAGCTTCTAGACTGCTTTATAGAGAGAGCTTCTAGACTGTTCTATAGAGAGGGCTTCTAGACTGTTCTATAGCTGCGTCTGCTACATGAAGGCAGGACGGGCCAATCGTCGGCGAGGCTTCTAGACTGTTCTATAGCTGCTGTTTAAGGGGGCAGTTTGAAGTGAATGGTTGAAGAGCGAAAAGAGAGAAAAGAAAGGGGCATCAGCATGGAGTCCCCGCCCTCGGAGTCGGAGGAGGAGGAGGAGCCCACGCCGGCGGGCGCGCTAGCCGCCGCCGACGTCATGAGCCGGTTCCGCGTCACCGACTTCGACTGTATCGAGACCGAGGTGCAGGACGGGCCGCGAGTCGGTGAGGCTTCTAGACTGTTCTTTATAGGGCTTCTAGATTGTTATAGAGGGAGGCTTCTAGACTGTTCTTTATAGGGCTTCTAGACTGTTATAGAGGGAGGCTTCTAGACTGTTCTTTATAGGGCTTCTAGACTGTTATAGAGGGAGGCTTCTAGACTGTTCTATAGCTGCGTCTACCACATGAAGGCAGGACGGGCCAATCGTCGGTGAGGCTTCTAGACTGTTCTTTATAGGGCTTCTAGATTGTTATAGAGGGAGGCTTCTAGACTGTTCTATATAGGGAGGCTTCTAGACTGTTCTATAGAGAGAGCTTCTAGACTGTTCTATAGAGAGAGCTTCTAGACTGTTCTATAGAGAGAGCTTCTAGACTGTTTTATAGAGAGAGCTTCTAGACTGTTCTATACAGAGAGCTTCTAGACTGTTCTATAGAGAGAGCTTCTAGACTGTTCTATAGAGAGAGCTTCTAGTTCTATAGAAAGAGCTTCTAGACTGTTTTATAGAGAGAGCTTCTAGACTGTTCTATAGAGAGAGCTTCTAGACTGTTCTATAGAGAGAGCTTCTAGACTGTTCTATAGAGAGGGCTTCTGGACTGTTCTATAGCTGCTGTTTAAGGGGGCAGTTTGAAGCGAATGGTTGAAGAGCGAAAAGAGAGAAAAGAAAGGGGCATCAGCATGGAGTCCCCGCCCTCGGAGTCGGAGGAGGAGGAGGAGCCCACGCCGGCGGGCGCGCTAGCCGCCGCCGACGTCATGAGCCGGTTCCGCGTCACCGACTTCGACTGTATCGAGACCGAGGTGCAGGACGGGCCGCGAGTCGGTGAGGCTTCTAGACTGTTCTTTATAGGGCTTCTAGACTGTTATAGAGGGAGGCTTCTAGACTGTTCTATAGTTGCGTTTGTCAGATGAGGGCAGTCTGCAGAGAAAAGAGCGAGACAGAGGGAAATGATAGAGAAAGACTATCGACTATATTACCTTTCTTGACTCGTTTGACTTCTTTCACAGTCAAAGGAGTCAAGAAAGTTAAAATAGACGAGAGTCGAAAGAGTCGAGTAAAAGAAAGCAACAGTCAAGAGACAAAAGAGTTATCAGAGTCATCAGAGTATTCAGACTTATCAGGTTATAGAGGGAGGCTTCTAGACTGTTCTATAGCTGCGTCTGCCACATGAAGGCAGGACGGGCCAATCGTCGGTGAGGCTTCTAGACTGTTCTTTATAGGGCTTCTAGAATGTTCTAGAGGGAGGGCTTCTAGACTGTTCTATAGCTGCGTCTGCCACATGAAGGCAGGACGGGCCAATCGTCGGTGAGACTTCTAGACTGTTATATAGCTGCTGTTTAAGGGGGCAGTTTGAAGTGAAATGAAAATGAAAATGAAAATGAAAAATAAATGAAAATGAAAAATACTTTATTTCGCTTAAACAATTACTTAAACTAAAGAAAGGTAGGAATCTCCTAGTAAGTATAGGAATACTTGTGACAGGAGATCCGCTCTTCCCTAATGTCTTGCAGTGAACAATAATTAAAAAAGAAACAAATATAAATTCTTCTTAAAATAGAATAAACGATAAACGTAAAAATTGTTTGTGTGTGTGCGTGTGTGTGTGTGTGTGTGTGTGTGTGTGTATGTGTGTGTTAATTGTGTACGGCTGTTATGTAGTGTTATATATTAGTGCTTCAATGTCATCATAGTTAAAACCTTTTAGCCAATTAGTTACTTACTGCTTTTTTACAAGTGTGGAATCGTAAACTGAAAATGTTGGTTCTTTTATTAATTTTATTATAGATATGCGGTGATAATTTACAAAATTGAAATGAAGCAAACCGCGATTTACTTCTTGTTATTGGAGCTATGTTGTAATTACGTCTACCGGTATTTAACAGTGGGTTATATGTGAGGGATCTGTGTACTTTAAGGGTTGTTAATAAAATAAATAGTTTTCTCATTGACAATAGTTCGGAAGTTTTGTATAGTTCATTTGTTGAGTATAGAAACGGCTTAAAATACATTACTTTGATTAGGCTTCTTTGTGCTCTTTCAACCTCAATAAATTTGGTTTTGGCTGCACCACCCCAGGCAGTAATGCAGTAGCACATAACGGATTGGGCCAGTGCAGTGTAAATCTGATTTAACAGAGTCTTTGAAGCGATGTGGCGTAAGGTCTTAAATAACCAAATAAGTTTGCGGATTCTGCTATTAACGTACTCGATGTGAGAATACCATGAAAGACGTTGGTCTATCATGACCCCGAGATATTTAGTAAATGCTACTTTTTCTATGTGGGAACAGTTGCAAGTGGAAGAGTTGTTTGAGTTACAGTTATGGATTTTGAGATTGTGATTAGTGGATGGTTGTGAACTGATATTTTTGGTGAAGCAGATGTAGTTGGTTTTTGCCCTATTAAGCGTAAGTAAGTTAGAATTAAGCCAATCATTTATATTTCTAAGACCAGTTTCCGCATTTTGAAATACAGTATTCCATGACTTTCCATTAAATACGATAACGGTATCGTCAGCATATGAAAATATTTGACCATCTTTAATATACATATCCGTCAGGTCATTGATATATATTAAAAACAAGGTAGGCCCGAGGACGCTTCCTTGTGGGACGCCAAAGGATACATTAGAACTATTGCTTATGTGATTTTCAATTCTGGTACGTTGAAGTGAATGGTTGAAGAGCGAAAAGAGAGAAAAGAAAGGGGCATCAGCATGGAGTCCCCGCCCTCGGAGTCGGAGGAGGAGGAGGAGCCCACGCCGGCGGGCGCGCTAGCCGCCGCCGACGTCATGAGCCGGTTCCGCGTCACCGACTTCGACTGTATCGAGACCGAGGTGCAGGACGGGCCGCGAGTCGGTGAGGCTTCTAGACTGTTCTTTATAGGGCTTCTAGATTGTTATATAGGGAGGCTTCTAGACTGTTCTATAGCTGCGTCTGCCACATGAGGGCAGAACGGGTCGCTCGTCGGTGAGGCTTCTAGACTGTTGTAGAGGGCGGGCTTCTAGACTGTTCTATAGCTGCGTCTGTCAGATGAGGGC
This sequence comes from Thaumatotibia leucotreta, assembly GCA_025490895.1. Lineage (NCBI taxonomy): Eukaryota > Metazoa > Arthropoda > Insecta > Lepidoptera > Tortricidae > Thaumatotibia > Thaumatotibia leucotreta. The sequence continues at coordinate 136,880 of JALPQI010001215.1, read as the reverse complement.
AGGACGGGCCGCTCGTCGGTGAGGCTTCTAGACTATTCTTTATAGGGCTTCTAGAATGTTCTATAGGGCTTCTGGACTGTTATATAGCTGCGTCTGTCAGATGAGGGCAGGACGGACCGCTCGTCGGTGAGGCTTCTCGACTGTTCTTTATAGGGCTTCTGGAATGTTATAGAGGGAGGCTTCTAGACTGTTCTATAGGGAGGGCTTCTAGACTGTTCTATAGCTGCGTCTGTCAGATGAGGGCAGAACGGGCTGCTCGTCGGTGAGGCTTCTAGACTGTTCTTTAAAGGGCTTCTAGATTGTTATAGAGGGAGGCTTCTAGACTGTTCTATAGGGGGGGCTTCTAGACTGTTGTATTGCTACGGCTGCCACATGAAGGCAGGACGGGCCAATCGTCGGTGAGGCTTCTAGACTGTTCTATAGCTGCTGTTTAAAGGGACAGTTGGAAGTGAATGATTCAAGAGTGAAAAGAGAGAAAAGAGTGGGGCATCAGCATGGAGTCCCCGCCCTCGGAGTCGGAGGAGGAGGAGGAGCCCACGCCGGCGGGCGCGCTAGCCGCCGCCGACGTCATGAGCCGGTTCCGCGTCACCGACTTCGACTGTATCGAGACCGAGGTGCAGGACGGGCCGCGAGTCGGTGAGGCTTCTAGACTGTTCTTTATAAGGCTTCTAGACTGTTTATTTATTTAAACTTTATTGCACAAAACAAACAATGCTGTACAAATGGCGGACTTAATGCCAAATGGCATTCTCTACCAGTCAACCATAGGGCCAAACAGAGACATTTAAGTTGGTGCAGGAAATGATTACTTTATAGAAACAACTGTTATTTGAAAAAAAAAAGATCCTAATAAGTAATGTATACAAAACAAGGCTAAACCTACAATATAATTACATATTACTACTTATATATAAATCGTATGTATTAGTTTATTGTATTAATATATTATATTAATACAATAAACTAATACATACGATTTATATATCTAAAGGACGGAGGAAACTATGTATATTCTTCTTGCTCGGGGCTTGTCGAATGGGGAGAGGTAGCGAGTTCCAGAGACTAATTGCCTGAACGGTGAAAGAGTTATCCATAAAACCTGTTTGGTGAAAATTAGTGGAGAAGGAGAGTTTGAATGATCGGGTGGAACGAAGTTCACATCCAGGACGAGTTGTGTCAAAAGAAAATCTTCTTTTTAGGTATTCAGGAGCAGAAGGCTCGAATAAGATGGAGAATAACAAACACAGTGTTCGAAGGGACCTGCGGCGACGAATAGAAAGCCAGTTATGTTGGCGACGATAGTAAGAGACGTGGTCATATTTACGGAGACCAAATATGAAACGTATGCCATTGTTTAGAAGACGGTCGAACTTGTCGTGGTGCTCCTGCGAGATATTAGTGCAACACACATCAGCGTAATCGAGAACTAGCAATACAAGAGCCTGCACGAGTAGCTTTTTGGTACCTACAGGGAGAACATTTTTAAACTTGTAGAGATTATGCAGTGTTCCTGAAACCTTCCGACTGATTTCAGACACTTGGCTATTCCAGGAAAGTTCTGAATCCAAGACAAGGCCAAGATCCGTAACTTGGTTGGAAACTGGAATGATGTTGCCGTCAAAACAAATCAGGGCGACAGAATCCGAATGAATTTTGGCTAGTTGCCGCCGACTACCTAATATTATAGCCTTACACTTCTCCGGATTTACGCTGATGCCAAAACTGTCGGACTATTCCGCTATGCGATCTAGGTCGTCATTTATGAGATCAATAGCGTGACTAATGTTATCCACAGAAGCTTGGGCATATAGCTGCAAATCATCTGCATACAAATGGTAAGAACAGCTAATATTGGAGGTGATTAGATTAATAAAAACAGAGAAAAGAAGAGGAGAGAGAATCCCACCTTGTGGAACACCAGTATTCAGATCGCACCAGGCAGATAAGGCACGACTTGCTCTGACTGCCTGAACACGATTGGAAAGATAGGGTGCGAACCACTCGATCACCTTAGATGAGACCTTAAGATGAGTAAGAGTAGCAACGAGAAGGTGATGGTCAACCGCATTAAAAGCATTCGAGAAATCGATAAGCACCAGCAACGTGACCTTAGTATTTTCCATGCCGTTCCTAACATCTTCGACAACTTTAAGAAGTGCGGTGGTGGTACTGTGCCCTGATCGAAATCCCGATTGATAAACAGAGAGCAGGTTATTGCTGTGAATAAATTTGGAGATTTGCTTGTGAGCAGCTGCTTCGAGAATCTTTGAAAGAAACGGTAAAATGGAAATTGGCCGAAAATGTGTAGGGGGAGGCTCTGTCGGAGGAAACTGTTCTAGAGGGAGGCTTCTAGACTGTTCTATAGCTGCGTCTGTCAGATGAGAGTAGGACGGGCCGCTCGTCGGTGAGGCTTCTAGACTGTTCTTTGTAGGGCTTCTAGATTATTATAGAGGGAGGCTTCTAGACTGTTCTATAGGGAGGGCTTCCAGGCTGTTCAATAGGGAGGGCTTCTAGACTGTTCTATAGCTGCGTCTGTCAGATGAGGGCAGGATGGGCCGCTCGTTGGTGAGGCTAGACTGTTCTTTATAGGGCTTCTAGATTGTTATTGAGGGAGGCTTCTAGACTGTTCTATAGGGAGGGCTTCTAGACTGTTCTATAGCTGCGTCTGTCAGGTGAGGGCAGGACGGGCCAATCGTCGGTGAGGCTTCTAGACTGTTCTATAGGGAGGGCTTCTAGACTTTTATATAGCTCCGTCCGTTATGTCTGTCCTAATTTACTTCCCAAATTATTTGCGCCCTTATTCATAAACGTCTCCTAAATTGGCAAGTTGCTAAGTATTGAATGTCCCTTTCTGTCTTACCCATATGTCTATAAGAAAAAGGGACAAACAATACTAAGCGGCTCGTTAAGTATTGTTTATCCCCTTAGGTTAGAAACTAAATTTAGTAAAATAGGCAAATATTTGCTATCTAATTGCGGTTACAGTGTACTAAATAAATTTAGTTTCTAAATGATACTAATTAGAACAAGTGTCGGCGTGGTCGTTTCGGCCATAAAATCTTGTATCAAAAATACATTTAGACATAAACTTTTTATTTCACAATTCCTCAGGATCCCTATCACCATCTGAAGGGGTGTTGTCACTCAAGCAGTCCTTTAAGAAGCTGTTCAACGAGTATTCATACGCCGTGGTGACCGCTCGTGGCAACTCGTACGCCGTGTTCAAAGTCGACAACAAGTATTACCTGTTCGACCCCCATGGATGCGATTACAATGGTAACATTATGTTTTATTATAAGTTACCCACTAATTATGATAGTAGAGCGTGCACGATACTTTTCTCTAGCAAACTATGTAGCTTCTATACTTGATTGCCAAACTCGCCCGAGTCCACAATAAATAAAGTTCACGCCATTTTATCACTAATTGCTTAAATGATTATGTACTAAAATGGCAGGTAAAAATGTATTAGCCTCTAAAATTTTACGCGGGTTACCGTAACCGTAAGGCTTTTATGCCGAAGCCTGCCTTAGCTCTTGGTAGTTCCTCATATATAGAGTGAAACATGTCGCGTTCTTCGGCTTAATCCTACGCTTTAGCGGCAAGCGGTTGAATCAAAACTTTACTTTAAGGGTGATTTAATAAAATAAATTTGTAATAGAGATAATGTGCTACGAAAGTTAAATTTTCGTCAAGAGGTTCAGAAAAAAGTAGGGGAGAGTGGGTAGAATTCTTACAGCGGGAGCATTCGTACAGTGGTCATCTCCGCTATTCGACACGCGAACATGTTCATATTTTTATATATAACGGCCACTAATATGCATTAACTCACCACCGACAAGGGATGGAAATATGGCAGTTAGCTTGTTCAAAAAAAAAAAGTGTTTTTGACACCTCAAAGTAATTATAAGAGTAATTTTTAAATGCATTTATTTCAGAAAGCTTTGCTATTTACAAATGTCATTAAATATACTTCATAAGCTAATCTTTGAACTACGTATGAAATGATTTATTTTATGATTAGGATACCGGTTATTTTAATTTTTTGTTTTAACTTTTTCGTTCTTGGTTGGGGTACTTTCGTACCTACAGCCAAGAATGTATGAGAATCCTTACTGTACGAATGTACCCCAATATTTTTGTTAAGTGAGATTATTGTTATTTCCAAATGAAGTCGTCGATATATGAATAAAATATTTGTAAATAAATACAGACAGTTGAGAACAAAACGAATACTGTGGAAAAAAAAACTATGTATGAAGGTCGCATGGGGCGCTTTCGTACATTTTTCATTTTTTGGGAAAAACTATCTGACGTTCTTACCTTACTTTGTAATAGCTCTTAGCCGATCTATGATTAAAGCCAGATAATATGGCCACCAAGCAGCATTGATTTCATTTAAAAATTGCTTAATTTCTTTCTTTTGTACGAAGCATAGAGTGAAAAGTGTACGGATCCTCCCCACTTTCCCCTACCTACTAATTCTATGGGCGAGATAAAAGTGACATAATAGTATAATTTTATACTAAAATTATATTTCACACGTGTTAGTCATGTTTTTTTCTTCTTTCTTACAGGTTTCCCATCAGACGACCTCCTATCAGCAGCTTGCCTCGTCCGTGTCGACTCGTCAGACGCTCTGGCAGATGTCTTGGAATGTAATTTACCTCCAGGCAGCGATGATACGTTCAATATATCCCCTGTTGAGGTTATACCGACTAAGCTGAATATGGAATTGGGTGCCCCTGAGCCTAAATTAGAGGTTAGTGTTATATTTTGCACGGTCAATGTAGGAGCATTCCATGAAAACGCGTCGTAAGCGACACTGTCTTTTCAATACTTTTGAAAAATTAAATTAGTAAGCTGAGTTACAGTATAATAATAACATATCAAGGTTTTAAAATTGACAGTGTTTCCTACCAGCTAGCATATTTTATTAGGGTATTTAGCTGCCATAGCGACTCGTAAGCGACAAAAAGTAGATGTTTTCATGGAATGCTCCTGTAATTGAGAGTAATTTCTCGAAGACTTGTATAATTCCGCTGTCGAGATTATACCGACTAATTGTAAGCTGATCATGGAGTTGAGTTTTTCTGAGCCTAAACTGTAGGTGAGTGTTATATTTTTACTCTAGTAATTTTATTGAGAATAATCTACCTCGTGGGAGCGATGATACATTCAATATATCCCCTGTTGAGGTTATACCGACTAAGCTGAACATGGAATTAGGTGCCCCTGAGCCTAAATTAGAGGTAAGTTTTCTGTTGTCAATGTGTCATTGAGAACAATTTTTTATTAAGTAAATAAATAATAAAGGGCCGTGTGGTGACGGCAGTAGGCCGTGTGGGACGGCAGTAAGAATACATTTGTAACCATCTTAACTCCTCCTTCGGGTGTCGTAAGAGTCGACTAATAGATTGAAGTGTCACTGAGCATTATTTGATAAAAGATTGATGATGGGCAGCAGCGTCATCATAGTGGACACATTACTGCGATCGCCAATCCGCTTGCCCAGCGTGGCGATTATGGGCATTTACCTCCTGGTGCGTCTACGCATAAGTAATAGGAGAGGCCTACGTCCAGCAGCGGACTAACATAGGCTGATGATGATGATGATTGAAGAGCGGGTGACGTCTGTCAACGAAATTTCAGGATCAGTTTTGGGAGGCTATTCGTATGCAGCTTCTTATTTGTTGTTAGGAAAAAGGTGATTGGTTGATACGCATAGTTAATAGGAGAGGCCTACGTCCAGCAGCGGACTATCATAGACTGATGATGTTTGTTGTTTCCAGAGCAAGGCCTTCATGTGGATTCAGAAGGGTGCCGCCGCCATCTTGCCGGGCCCTCGCGGGGAGCACTCGGCCGTCGGCAAGTCTGCCCGCCGTGCCGCTATTGGGGTCAGTGACCTAAGCTACATCTTCCATTCATTCGTTTATTTCTATTGTAATTGTAAATGAAATAGTTGTCGGGTGGCCGAAAATCAGCGCTGTCATAGCCAGTCTGTTTCGCACACGTCTTTTGCCACAATTTTTTGGTTCTGTTAAGAGATGATTGTGTTTATTTTGTATAAATTGTACTTTCGTGTGTGTGCCAATAAATCTTTTAAAAACATATCTTTTTAAATAAAAACAAATTGCGGTAAATGGCCCTCACTCAGCTTTGGTGTCATGCTGATTTTCAGTGAAGTCCAATAGATGTGGTATTTCATTACTTTCGTTTATTTGTCTCGGTCATGTACTCATGTATTTAATTTTTCATTAATTTAATTTATTTCATTCGTCTCATTCATTTTATCAGTTTAATTTATTCCATTAGTTTCATTCATTATTTTTGCTTCATTCAGTTTATTCGTTTCATTTATGTCAGTGTCTTTATTCGTTTCATCAATTTCATGTACTTTATTCCTTTCCTTAGTTTTATTTTTTCCTCTCATCATTTTATGCATTTCATGCATTCCATAAATTCCCATTAGTATGGATTGATAGGTTTATATCATTCAATACGTTAATTAGTTACATACATGCGGTTAAATGCGTTGCTTAAATAATGAATAAGGGGGTTAATAAGCTAACTGCAATGTTAATGTGACAGGATGAAGACAAAGCGGGCAGGACGCTGGGGCTGCCCGCCGTGGCGGCGTTCGCGGCTGCCACCGCCAATGTCCCACCACCCCACATGCACCAGGACCACATGTTTAACTTCCTCGGTAACTATGCTATACAGGTGTAGTAACCGTTGTAGTCACTACAAGCAATCTATATATACTAGATGGAGCGATAGCGGAGAAGCGAAATGATAAGCAAACTTTAAGGCCGAAATTACACCAGTGAGTTTTTACGTAAGTTTTCATGACGAGGCTATACTAAGGAATGAGATAGTTATATTCTCTCAATCCTTAGTATAGCCCCGTTCTTATAACTTACGTAAGAACTTAAACGTGCAAGGCAGGCCTAACATTTAAATTATAATGAAAAGTAAAAGCAAATAATTATGAACTACAATTTGAGTGTGCGTAAGCGGCAGCTATATAAATCAATGCGCGGGTGCATATGAACGCGGTATCAGAGCGAGTGACCGGCGCCGGCGCAGCGCGGGAACCAGATCCGGAGGCGACGGCGGGTGATGCGCGGGCGCGCGGGACGCATGACGTATGCGCTTCTCCTTTGTGTCCGCGCGTCTAGCAGATGGTCCAAGCGCCATGAGCGGAGCGGAGCGGTTAGCGAGTTACCGCTACAAGTACTCCCCCGCTGAGACCGTGACTACGGGCGATAGTAATCCGGGAATCTGACTCTTCGACCACTCTTTGTTCTCTTCTCGGTCTTCTGCTCGGTCGTTTTGCTGTCATCTGGGGTACTAGCATGTGCCTGAGGCTCGTCCTTCGCCATGTAAGCCGGTTTGAGGCGATCTAAGGTGACGGTAACTTCTTTACCCTGTACTAATATGCTGAATGTTTTTGCTCCTCTTCTAACGACCTTGTAAGGTCCGAGATATGCTGCCTGAAGAGGTCTTCGTGCTGGACCCTGCCGTAGAAAGACATGTGTGGCTGTGCTGAGGTCTTTGGGAATGTAGAACGGTCGAGTACCATGGCGGGATGTCGGCTGCGGAACCAGCTTGGCCATATGAGCACCAAGCCGGCTGGCGTAGTCCTCGTAGTCGACCACTTGGTCCGATGATGAAGTCAGGAGTTGCCCAGGCAAGCGGAGTGGCTCGCCATAGACCAGCTCGGCAGCAGACGCCTGGATGTCTTCCTTCCAGGCACTCCTAATCCCGAGAAGTACTAAGGGTAAAACCTCAGTCCATGATGGTGTCGCGTAGCATGTGATAGCGGCCTTGAGTTGTCGGTGAAGGCGTTCCACGAGGCCGTTGGCTGCCGGATGATATGCGGTAGTAGTGTGATGCTCGGTGCCCATCAGTTTCGCCAAGGACTGGAACATACGCGACTCAAATTGTCGGCCGCGGTCCGTTGTGATGCGCTCAGGACAACCGAAGCGTGCGACCCAGCCAGCCAGGAAAGCGGCTGCGCAGGTCTCTGCCGTGATGTCTTTCAGTGGGTACGCCTCAGGCCATCGTGTGAAGCGGTCGACGGCTGTGAGGCAGTACCTGAAATCATGAGATGGAGGTAAGGGACCGACAATGTCAATGTGGACATGTCGAAAACGGGCTTGAGGTTGCTGAAATTGTCCGATTGGTGAGGAAGTATGCTTCGTTACTTTGCAACGCTGACAGTGTATACACTCCTTTGCCCATTGTCGACAGTCTTGCCTCACGCCAGGCCATACGTATCGGTGTGTGACCAATCGTACCGTCGTTTTGACGCCAGGGTGACTGAGGTTGTGAAGAGCGTTGAATACCTGGCGCCGGTGGTTTGGCGTGATGTACGGTCTAGGCTCTGAAGTTGACACGTCGCAGTAGATTGGCTCGCTTGATTGTGGAGTTGTTACCTTCTGTAGGTCGAGCGCAGAACCATTTCTGAGCAGGTCCTGTAACTCAGGGTCTGTCTCCTGGTCGTGGGCTAAAGACTGGTAATCAAAAGGAGTAAAGGCGAGTTCCTCAATTCGTGACAGTGTGTCTGCTACTGCGTTATCCCTGCCGGCTATGAATCTAACATCGGTGGTGAATTGCGCAATATAATCTAGGTATCTATACTGGCGTGGCGAACAGTTGTCTCTGCGTGTGCTGAATGCGTATGTAAGTGGTTTGTGGTCAGTATAGATGCTGAAAGTACGCGCTTCGACCATGTACCTAAAGTACCGAATAGCCTCGTAAATTGCAAGAAGCTCTCTATCATACGGGCTGTACTTTCGTTGTGCTGTGTTAAGCTTCCGCGAAAAAAAAGCTAATGGCTCCCACGTGCCATTTTTGAGCTGTTGGAGCACAGCACCAACTGCAACATCTGAAGCATCAGTTTGGATAGCGAGCTCGGCCTTGGGATCTGGATGCGCTAGGAGTGCGGCTTGTGCCAGCCTGTACTTACAAGTTTCGAAGGCTTCCATTTGTTTTGCATTCAGCTCGATTGGTTTGGAGCCTTTCGTCTGCTCACCGCCGAGTAGTAAATGGAGTGAGGATTGTATTGCTGCCGCCCCAGGGATGAAACGACGGTAAAAATTCATCATACCCAGGAACCTCCTTAACTCCTTCGTATTTTTGGGTACCGGAAATTCCTGGACTGCTTGTACCTTAGTCTCCAAAGGACTGATGCCTTGCGCAGATACCGTGTGTCCTAAGAAAGTGACCTTGGATTGGCCGAAGACACACTTTGCGGTGTTTATCAACATTCCGTAGTCCTGCAGTCGTTTGAATAACTGGCGGAGATGCTGTTGATGCTGAGTTTCTGACTCTGAGTAGACGATTATGTCGTCTATGTATCCAAAACAGTAATCGAGTCCCTTCAGCACTTCGTCCAGGAAGCGCTGAAATGTCTGGGCTGCATTCCTGAGCCCAAACGTCATGTAAGTGAACTCAAATAGGCCAAAGGGCGTGGTGATAGCAGTTTTGGGGATGTCGTCGACAAAAACCGGTATTTGATTGTATGCCTTGACCAAGTCTATGGTACTAAAGATCTTTTTACCTGCCAGCTGGTAAGCGAAGTCTTGTATGTGTGGCACTGGATAACAATCAGGAATGGTTCGTGCGTTGAGAGCCCTGTAATCGCCACATGGTCTCCAGCCGTCATTCTTTTTGCGTGCTAAATGAAGTGGAGAAGACCATGCGCTCTCCGATCTTCGAGCAGTACCGCATCGTACCATATCTTCGAACTCCTTTTTTGCTATGGCCAATCTCTCTGGATCCAAACGACGCGGACGGCCGGAGACGGGTGGACCCGGAGTAGTCCTGATGTGATGCTCTGTACCATGCTTTGGAGCGCCCGGCTTACCAGCGGGGCGGGTAATGTCTGGGTACTCACGCAGTAGTTCACGAAAAGGTGTACTCGAACTTTCCACGGCCATCATGTGTACAGAGTATATTTCCTCGCTGCTACTAGGTACCCTGGCCGGAGTAGTGAGCAAAGTTATGCCGTCGATCAGGCGTTGGTTTCGGATATCGACAAGAAGGTTGTAAAATCCTATGAAGTCAACACCGATGATGGGTTTCGAAACGTCAGCCACTGTGAAGCGCCACTCGAATGCTCGTCGCAGACCTAGATCTAAGTGGAGATTCAGGAGCCCATAAGTGCCAATCTCAGTATTGTTAGCGGCATATAAGAGGTACTTCGTCTTCGGACATGCCCCCCGGACAGCTGACCTTGGAAAAACGCACAAGTCTGAACCCGTGTCGATAAGGTATTGCACCTTGGTCCTTCGGTCAGTGATGAACAGGCGGCGGGATGTTGTTGTTGGGCAGCCGCTCGCCGCTATTAGTGGCCGCCCTGGTCGTTTCCCGAACGGTAGCTGCATGGTTGCTTACATGTTTTTGCCTTATTTCCGAAAGTAAAATGATACCAGCAGTGAGGATGACCATCGGGGCGCTGTCTGGAGCGGGAACGGCCTCTTGACCTTGAGTGAGAGCGCGAGCGTCTGCCGTGGTTAAATGGGCGAGACCTATGACCTTGAACTTTTAGCAGACTTTCTACTTGCCGTGTTAGTTTCTCTACTCGCTGTTCCAAAGCGGTACCTGGCACGCCGGATGAGGTGCTAGCAACTTTGTAGGCCGGCTGTGCTACATCGACGACCTTATCTGCCAGGCCTGCCAGGGTGTCGAGGTCCAATGTGGGCTGAAATGCAACAACAGTCTGTACATTAGGTGGTAATCTACTGGTCCAAATAGTCCGAATAAATTCCTCTGGCATGTGCGGCCCAGCTAAATCTTTCAGATGCCTTAAAAAATCAGTTGGCTTTCTGTCTCCCATTTCCTCATGCTGGAGTAGCTGCAGGGTCTTCTTCTCACGGGACACAGAAATACGTCGAATGAGCTCGCTTTTTAATTTTACGTACTTGCCAGTAGCTTGTGGATCGCGTAGAATGTCCTTGATTTTAACTGCGTATTCCGGGTCGAGCTGGCCGCACACGAAATGGTATTTTGTCTCGTCCAAAGTGATGCCGGAGAGACTAAACTGGCTTTCTAATTGCGCGAACCAAACCTCTGGTTCGTCTGGCCAAAATGGTGGCGGACGCACACCCACTCGAAACACATCACTTGGACCACCACCCAATTGTACCGTACCTGGACTGTTACTGTTGCCAACCTGCGCCGGAATACCTGCACCACCACTTGTATTCGGCACGTTTTCTGTACCGTTCCCCATTACCGTAGGGTTTCCTTATCGCCGTCAAATGTGTCCACTTTCTTTGTCGCTGGTCACCAATTTGTAGTAACCGTTGTAGTCACTACAAGCAATCTATATATACTAGATGGAGCGATAGCGGAGAAGCGAAATGATAAGCAAACTTTAACATTTAAATTATAATGAAAAGTAAAAGCAAATAATTATGAACTACAATTTGAGTGTACGTAAGCGGCAGCTATATAAATCAATGCGCGGGTGCATATGAACGCGGTATCAGAGCGAGTGACCGGCGCCGGCGCAGCGCGGGAACCAGATCCGGAGGCGACGGCGGGTGATGCGCGGGCGCGCGGGACGCATGACGTATGCGCTTCTCCTTTGTGTCCGCGCGTCTAGCAGATGGTCCAAGCGCCATGAGCGGAGCGGAGCGGTTAGCGAGTTACCGCTACACAGGCAATAGGCTAAGGCCTGAGTAGATGCTCGAGCAGGAATCGCCCCGCCCGACGCGACGCTCGTCGCTTACCGCTCAGGCCTTAGATTAATGTTACATAATGAAGACAAAGCGGACTGCCACCGCCAACGTACATGCATCAGGACCACATGTTCAACTTCCTCGGTAACTATACTTTACAGGCAATAGGCTAAGGCTTGAGTAGACGCTCGAGCGGAGCGTGCGACGAGGCATCCATGTGAAACAAATGCAAACGTATGCGCGTGGCCTGACTGCACGCTGTCGTAATCCCTTGACGCTCTTGGCGCCGCTGCCCGCTCCGCCCGACGCGCCGTGAGAAGCTCGCCACTCAGGCCTTAGATTAATGTTACATAATGAAGACAAAGCGGACTGCCACCGCCAACGTACATGCATCAGGACCACATGTTCAACTTCCTCGGTAACTATGCTATACAGGCAATAGGCTAAGGCCTGAGTAGATGCTCGAGCAGGGCGTGCGACGAGGCATCCATTTGAAACAAATGCAAACGTATACGCGTGTCCTGACTGCACGCTGTCGAAATCCCTTGACGCTCGACGCTCCGCTGCCCGCTCCGCCCAACGCGCCGTGAGACGCTCGCCACTCAGGCCTTAGATTAATGTTGCAGAACGAAGACAAAGTGGGCTGCCACCACCAACGTACCGCCGCCACACATGCATCAGGACCACATGTTCAACTTCCTCGGTAAATATACTGCACTTTCAGGCAATGCGAGCTGTACTAGCGGGCCAGCAAGGCGGTGGCAACTAACAGGTTACTGATTGTCTCCTGTTCGTTGCCGCCGCAATTTGGGCTCTACTTTTCACTTACGATCAGGTGGAGTGGAGTCACTTTGTTGTGCCAACATAAAAAAAAACAAACCAAAAAAAATCATTATAATTAACACATCTCACAAACTTTATGAATGATGAGACTACTGATCAAACCATAACTTCATTATTACTTCCATTTTCTCTGAATTAACCCGTAGTTAAAAATAGAGGAGGGCACACTTTTTACAACTTTTAGATCTCATATATGTGAGTGAGTTTAATAAAACATCCCACTTTGTCGTTTGCAAAAAAGCCCCTTTGTCAATTTATTCATGTGAAGATACAAAAAAATCTCGTCTTTATGGTAAGCGACAAAGTGGGACGTTTTACTAAAAACTAACACATATATCGAAGACTGTGCACTTAAGAGGGCTCCATCCACATTTTTAGTGCCAAACAAAATGTTGTATCAGTTCATGCAACACATACCCTTATCAAATTTAATTACTCTAGTACTTGTCGTTTCCGAGTAAATCGGCTGAGACAGACGGACCATTTTGGCAAACAGCACTCTAAATAAATAATCAATAAATAGAAGCGATTGATAAATTGATTTCTCAATCCAGATGCGGGCTGCGACTACTACCTCCAGCACGTGAAGAAGACTGGCGACAAGAACATCACCGTGGCGGACCTCACGCAGAAGTTCGAGATGGGTGCCAACACCTTCTCCATAGAACTGGAAGAGTTGCAGCGATTACCACTGCGGCTGCCAGATGAACCTACCGGGGTGAGTCACAGATCATTACCTAACCCCTCGTCAGTGACGACAAAAATGGCGAAAAGTCGTCTGTGGAGCCCAGTTTAGGCCTTGTCACAGACAACGGTTGCCAGGCTACCGATTGCTAAGAAACTGCACGCACAACGGCTCTTTCGCACAACGGCTGCTCAAGGCCAAGTTTTCTATCTGTATTTCACTATGTTATATCTGTGTATGTTATTATCTGTGTTTCTATATTTCACTAGCTACACAACTCAATGAGTGTGCAAGAGACAGGTATACATTAGTCAGCTTTATTGATGTTATATCTCCTTCTTTAAATATCAGCACTGCTGCAAAAACCTCTCCAATTGGTCTTCTATTATTCTGATCAACTCTCTCTGAGATCTTTTTTCAATAGTCCGTTCCACTTGTTGGTCTATGATCTCGTCTCTTGGAACTTGGCGTCACTGCTCGTCTTCTTAGCGTCGTATTTGGGAGGCCGGTCTCATTTCAAAGTAGCAAGTCGAAGATGTATACTAAAGAAGAATGTCTGTCGGAGACCAAAGCGGGCTATAGAACATCACCGTGGCGGACCTCACGCAGAAGTTCGAAATGGTCGCTAACACCTTCTCCATAGAACTGGAAGAGTTGCAGCGATTACCACTGCGGCTGCCGGATGAACCTACTGGGGTTAGTCGTAGATCAGAAATATCCACTGAATTAGATGACCTTCTTGCTGCTGCACCTCTCCAATTTGTGTCTAAACATCCCGATCTGCTCTCACAGAGATCGCTGTGATAGTCTTTTGGAACGACGTGGCCACCATGTCAGAATGCATTTGCACTACCTCCTGCCATCTCGGTGACATATTTCTTCAACACAAATCGAAGATATCGTCCACCAAACTCACTAAGTAACAAATACCTACTTGAAATAGAGATCGTATCACAGTTCTGATTCAATACTGACATAAGAGGTTGCTAAGAGTAGTGACAGTTTTTAAAGTGAGTTTTGCTTGTCAGCCGACGATATCTACTGAATTAGATTTTATATCTTCCTCTTTGTTAATGTGTATAATGCATATGCGCCCACTGCTGCGAATACCTATCCGATTTCTCTCGATACATTTTGATCTGATCTCTATCAGAGAGCTCAATCGTTCTTGAATAGTTCTCTCAACTTGTGGGTCTGATATGGTCTTTTAGAACGAAGTCTCTCGGATAAACCTACTGGGATTAGTCACAGATCAGAATTGGTTTGTTTTCACTTGAAACGGATATTGCTCGTATTTTATCTGGTGAGAGTAGTGTATTGTGCACATAGTCTTTCCTCTTCCTCGCCACATATTCTACAATCTGTGTTGTCAGAGAGTTTTTGGCATTTCTCCGAGCGTTTTAACCGCCGTGACTTCGGTGGCAACATTACCTGATTTTAGAGAGTATCTAATTTTTTTGGATATCTTGGTAGTTGTCAACTACGTCTACCAACATATCCCAACGTTCTTGCATCTCTCACGGGAATCGTGTGATAAGACTGCCGCCGAAGTCACGGCGGTTGAAACGCTCGACGAAATGCCCTTATACATCCAAAGACACAGATCAGACAACTGATAGGAGACACCAAAATGGTTAATACTGGTTAATCATAATCACGTAACTTGAGTAGAAAAGTGCTTGACTTTTCGACGCCTGAGACTTAAGTAGGCCTTAGGCCTTCATTGCATCAACGGGAGAGCAAAAAAAGATCATCCCCCCCTCCCCCACTTTCTAAAATTATGTTATATACAGGAAGGTGCAGAAGGTGGGGCTGAAGAACCCGGAGAAGACAAAGAAGAGATCAGACGTAAATTGATTGCTTCATAATATTGTAGTATCGTATTGTTACATTGTAGTGAGTCTGGGCCACAACTCCGAACTTCGATATTCGTAATCGAGGATTCGTCTCTGTCACTACAACGAAGGCGTAATTGGCATGAAAGAGACAAATTCTCGAAATTTGGGGTAGGCCCGCTGTGATTTTGATATGGAGTGATAGGGGCTTTTCTATCGGCAAGATTATAGAATATTCCGACTGTAGGTATGCCGTAAAATTCCATAACTCGGAAAATTGCATTCGATTTTAGAAATTAGAACTTGTACTCGTATTGTTATGTAATGTCGTAATATTTATTTTTAAAGAAAATAGTCGTAGTTACAGTAGAAATAAATTTAATAAATCGAAATCTAAGTAACCTAGCTTAAATTTAAAACACGCCCTTGTCGAATTTTAATAAATAGGTATATCGACAATTTTTGTAATCCTTTAGTACCGTTTCGTAACCAGCTTCGAAATGGGAATACAATCCCAATAGGTATCTTTAAATCGGAACTTACCATTACCGATCTGTAACCAGGTTTGTACCAAATCTGGCTACGAGATGGGAAAGTTGTTCCCATTTCATAGCTGGCTATCAGGCAGGAAACCATATTTCCCATTTGGCAGCCAGCTACCAAATCTGGCTACCAAACGGTACTAAAGGGTTGTTATTCTGTCACGTCACCCAGAAATAGAAGAAGTAGGTAATTGAAAAAAGTATTTAAGTATAAAATTTTGATCCACAGAGATAAAAGACCTCATGATGAAGATGTGGAACGACCAGTCCAAACCAACGCAGGTAAGATTTCAAATAGCACTTATTTCTATGCCCTGGCTACAAAGCTGAAGGCATTTTTTTGTGTTTAATTGTTTATCATCGTCATTGTTAAAAGTTTATATTTTTATTATCCTGTTAGGATATTTTGTCATGTCGCCCACGTGACAAAATTAGCATAGTTTGCTAATAGTACATTACTTTAGAGGACGGGAAACGAAGGGTTACAGGCCAAGTAGATATATCTGGCCGAAGGAACTGAGGCCAGATAGGGATACGCGGCCTGTAACCCTGTTTCTCGCCGAGATTTGTATAGTGCTTTTCTCAAACTTGCCATGAAATAAAACGAACTGATTTCGCAGAACCATACTATTTCATTTGTAAATAAACCATAGTACAGTATCATAAAACATTAAAAAAAAACATTCGCGCCAAACTTTTTTTTAATCTGTTTGAGGTATACTTTTAACTGGTGGTATAGACATTAGTTCTAAGGTTATTTTTTTTTCTGTGGCTGAATGTCAAAACCTAGTGTCACAATTTGACGTTTCAAAACAAAAGACAGTTTGTTTGCAGTCCTAGGTGTGAAATAAATACATGAAATCTCTTTACATATCATCTTAGCACATGACACCGGATACATAGTATTTCCAGGTTTAATTTAAAGTAAGTAACATCAAGATTCCATAGCAAGTTTGAGAAAAATATATTTTTATCCAGCGCTGTTTAGTTATGTTGGTAGAGCCAATGATTAGTAAGTGATCCGCCAGGGAGAGGCTATGCAACTGTAAAAAAGGTCTGTTTTGTGAATTTTTAACGCTATTAAACTGTTATTTTAAGAGTAATCAAGTAGAAAATAACCAAGCAACGAATGTCAGGAAAAATATGGTTGACTCACATATCGCTTGGTCACATCACATGGGCCAAATTTGAACCTACCTTACCTACCATTTTTTCATATTGCAGTATTTGGGAGCGTAGGTTCGTATCCTATCGACTGCGCCATGTAGTATTTGGTGTAGCTTTTAAATACAATTATGTTTGGAGGATCAGTACTGTTTTAATCTTTTTAGTTTTACATTATTTTACAATAAAATCCGTAGCTTTTGTTTAAGAAGCGAAGGGGCAAATGGGTGGGAGGCAAACCAATTTTTAAAATGCCTCCGGAAATGTTAGCTAATGATATGACACATATTGTCCCCCAGACCGCGTTACTACTTGGAGACTACCACCAACTTGGCGTCTGGTGGGCGGCCGGTGGTCGAGTGGTGGTATACGATCCGGCACCAACCATGCCGCGACTTATGCTGACGGAGCACAGGATAAAGAAGGGTTAGATCTATCTTTTGCTTAGACACTGCTACCTACTGGGCGTGTGGCGTGGTGGTCGAGCGGTGGTCTACGACCCAGCACCGATCATGCCGCGACTTATGCTGTCGGAGCATAGGATAAAGAAGGGTTAGATCTATCTCTTGCTTGGAGACTGCCACCAACTGGGCGTGTGGCGTGGTGGTCGAGTGGTGGTCTACGTCCCAGTACCAACCATGACGCGGCTGATGCTGACGGAGCACAGGATAAAGAAGGATTAGATCTATCTCTTGTTTGGTGACTATCCCTAGTGTGATAGTCAGGGGTAAATATGAACACTCCACGGAAAAAACATGTCCAGAGCTTAAAAAGATCAGGGCAAATTCACACCTTATTCTGTTGGGGGTCACAACGGAAGAACAGCGCTGGCCTAGCCAGCTACATGCTGAATTGTGACCCTTTTGTGGCAAGCTGTTGTGGTGTGCTATTTGTAAATGTGTATATGTCCATCGTGCTTGTCATAAATAAATTTCAATTCATTTCATTTTCATTTATTCTGTTAAAAGTAAGGTGGTTTTTCCTTCTGTAATTTGAATTGACTGGACATGTTCTTTCCGTGGACCTTTTATATGTAGTTTTCCATCGCTATGTCGCGTCTGATGCTAAGGGACCAACAGGTAAACAAGGCTACAGATTCTAATTTTGCTCGACGACTACCGATTACCGATTTGCTCGACGATTCAGCAGTGGAAGACAAGATAAAAGATGGTTAGAATAGAAAAGCATTTATTTGTTTGGTATTGGAGACAAAATTGATCTAAAAATGTCATCAAAACCAGTATATGACGCTGGCCAAACATTTAAGCCATGTCGCTGATTTTCCTTGAACAGTCAAGTGCAAAAATAAGTATCGAAAGAATCCGCTCATAAATATGTTACGACGTTCTTATTACACAGAATTAGAGTGTACTGGGACATTTTTTGAACATTTTTGTGTACGGTCGGATCTAATAATATGTATACGATTTTGATCCTTATACCTTTGACATACGTTTCGAAATGTATACATATTATTAGACGTGACTGTACACCTTATTTTGTCTTTGACTGAACCAGAAAACAGTGGTTTTTTAACTTATAATGGAGGGAGCCTTAGTCTAAGAGATTATCTTACTATCAATTAAGGAACAATCAACTAATATTTCATTGTTTGTTTTTCGTGAATTCTTGGTTGTCCCCATAGTGAAAGTTGCTTAGCGTGACTATCCCTAGTACCTACTCTCTTACTCTACGACCCAGATCGCCCTGTAGATAGATATTCAGCTATACGAATCACAATATTATCCACGTCGCATTGCGCTAGCAGAAAAAAATCCACGCGTCATCGGTCCAACATTTAATTTTTTTTACATATTTGGAGAACCAACGGCTAAAAAAACAATAATAAAATTAAAAAAATAAATAATAAATTTTATGAGAGACTATCCTCAGACATCAAAGACGAATCATGTACAAACAGCAACACTCCTAACGGACCATTAAAGACAGAGCAGAGAGAAAATGAAAGAGATAAATATAGTTATTATGTCAACTTCAAATTAAATAAAACACGGGAATGTTGATCGTTCGCACTGTTCGCAACTTGGTCGAATAATACAAATCGGGTTCCGAAATCTTATGAGACTAGTGTCACGACTTCGGCCGAACTCTGCTGACCAATGGGGCAGGCATTGCTACGGTTAACCAATGATCGCTCGCGGTTTCTTCAGAAGGTGACATTACCATGGTTACGTAATAACAAAAACGTTTAACCAATGATTGATCACGATTTTTCCGGAAGCTGACGTTACTATAGTTACGTTATATATAACATCCGCTTTAGTTCTGGAGACGTCAATCTAACTTCAGAGCCGGTAATTTGACTGCTAAGCTGCTATATAGAAATTTTCGTTCATTTTCCTTTCAACGGCTGTCACTGTCAGACATTTTTTCAAAGTTACAATTTCAGCCAGAAACTATCAGGCCCCTATACCACAAAACTTTACAAGCGTACAATTCTACAAAATTGTCAACTTTTTGTATGGGAATTTATACAATTGTAAAGTTTTGTGGTATAGGTCACTGGTCTCTATTAAACATTTGTATGGCTACTGACAGATTAAAGGATTATAGGTAGACTGTCAAACGTCTATCTACCATATTTCCACAAAGGTTACATAAGTATTCAACTAACGTCAACTAAGAGAAGTGATTAATTATAATAAAGACAGCAATAGCATTTGTCTCTGTCAATGAAAAAAAATATTTATAGTTGAATTATCGAGAAGATGGAATTGCATTTGTAGTGGTGTTACTAAAGCAACACTTTTAAAGTGAACCTTGTGTCGTTACGATTAGGTTTACTATTAGTCGACTAATGCCAATACATGAGTCGATAAAACACACACAATAGCACACAATACATTGTAAATACTCGATACCACTACATATGCAATTCCATCTTCTCGATAATTCAACTATAACATTGCCCGATAACATGGCTATTTGTAAAAATATCTTGACTTGGAAAAATACCTCGCCTATTAATGTCAGATAAAATCATGAAGAAACCATAATTAAATTACTAAACGGTTTTAGACAAATCTATGAAGAACTGTCGTTATCCAGTTTCCACAAGGAACAACGACATCTAGCGTCTAATCATGGCCGATAGCTAATTCTTAATTTTCGTAGACGAAGGAATTTTTATTATGTCAACTAGTTTTCAAATACTGAAATTTTGACGCAACAAAGATTCGATGACATATCATCGGGGATCATCGGAAATGTCGCGATCGTGCCTACTAACGAAAAATACCGAACCCATAATATTACACGACCAAATTGCATCCTTTGCCAAGTGGCTCAACATTCCTATGTAACTGACATGTGACTGTAAGTGTGATTCTCTTTCATGCAATATTTCCAATTTCTGAAGTGTATACCCAGCTGTGTTGCTGTTTGTATATTAAAGAGTCCACTGAGAAACTTTTTATTGGATAATCCATTGTATTCCGTTAATGAGTTCTATGACATAACTAATTGAATATTATTTAATTGCACTTTCTTGACATTTTATTATTAGGCATGTTTTAATTGAGTATTATTGACAATCGTTTCTTGGTGACATTCTTTACTTGTATTATGAATATTTTGAATTTGTTGACATTTTAATATGATATTCCAATACCAGTTAAATATTTTTTGTATCTTAAAGACTCTGACGATCACAATATAAAATCGTAAAAATACCATGTGTAGTTTTAAGTGACTTTGTATATTGTGAGATTAATAAATAAACTATCAGCTGGCCGGTTGAAGGCAAAATCACCGGCTGTACAAGGTTACACAATTTCTAGTAACTAATTATTTGTCTTGTAGGTGACGAGCTCCGGCTTCAGCGTATCAAGGACGAGATGGTCGGTGAAGCGGCTGATGATGAGGAAGATGCTGGTGAAGGCGGTGAGACATTTTACTTTATTTTCCGCGAGTGTACCAAAAACTCAGCAAGCTTCGTGGCATAAACACGGCACTCGATTGAAAAGCTCTCTATTATCCCTTTGAGCTCCAGCGTCATTATATCAACCCAACTCCTCCTGCGGGTGTCGTTAGCCGTGTGGCGACGGCAGTAAGAATACATTTGTCACCACCCCAACTCCTCCTGCGGGTGTCGTAAGAGTCTACTAAGGGATTGAAGTGTCACTGACCATTATTTGATAAAAGATTGATGGGCAGCAGCGTCATCATAGTGGACACATTACTGCGATCGCCAATCCGCTTGCCCAGCGTGACGATTATGGGCATTTACATCCTAATGCGTTTATACGCATAGTTAATAGGAGAGGCCTACGTCCAGCAGTGGACTCTCATAGGCTGATGATGTGATGTGATGTGTCATTATATGATGAGTATGATGACGGAAGTACATAAGCACTTCAAATGCCTGGGATTCGATGAGTTATAGCACGATTGTTTAAATACTATTATTCTTACTAGATCTAATGTTCTTATTGATATTATTAATTCTATCATATGTTTCAGAGGGCGAGGAACAACCGGAGCCAGAACCAACCCCAGTGCCGCGGGAGGCGACCCCTGTCCTTATGGTGTTTGCCAGCCCTGCAGAATTCATCGATAAACTCAGTAAGTACTATTAGGTCCTCTTGCACCAGGGTGTCCAGGGTCCACTAGCCCCGGGGTAAATGGTTAGAAATACTTAACTAGTTAATCCTTTGTTGATTGATTCGAGATCACGCGAGGTGGGCCTTATTGTTTGTAGACAATATTGATCTATTGTAGCAGCATTACTGATTCCCTTTGAGTCCAGTATGTTAATTTATTTGGCTGTAATCTTGTGTTTTTCATTGTGTTCATATCATAGTACTTATTGGGTTATTTAAACAGACAATTATATGAAAACAGAAATAGCGTGGGGTTTGTTCGAAATGAGTGCTTATTTCATATTAAATCCGCGCTTTTATGAATCGACCTTAGTATAATATACGCCTTTATTTGGCTTACATATTTTTATACAATGTCTATCTATAATGTAATTGATCCTAAATCTACCTTCAAACCTACGATTTTCGGAGTGAAAGTCTAACATCCCCACTCGACCACTGCTTTTTCACAGTTTAGCCGTAACAACCAACATTTCTGTTACAGCACTCCAAGGTCCCCTAGACCGCAAGCAGTGCTTGGCCCCATACAAGCTGTATCCGGTCAAGGTCATCAACGAACTGACCTCTCTCGTCAAGGACAAGAGACCCCCGCCCAAGGGCGAAGATGAGGTTGAAGGCGAAGGTGAGTTTGTGATAACTGTGCAATTAATGACCTTGAAGTGTTAATTTGAAGGCTTGGGAAGGACATGGAATTAAACATACGAAGGCTTAAGGATATCAAGGTGCGGAACGAAGTCAGCGCGAATGAAACGCAACCCCAACTCCTCCTGCGGGTGTCGTAAGAGTCGACTAAGGGATTGAAGTGTCACTGACCACTATTTGATAAAAGATTGATGATGGGCAGCAGCGTCATCATAGTGGACACATTACTGCGATCGCTAATCCGCTTGCCCAGCGTGGCGATTATGGGCATTTACCTCCTAATGCGTCTATACGCATAGTTAATAGGAGAGGCCTACGTCCAGCGTATCATAGGCTGATGATGTATGAGTTAGTATTCCCTTTTCTTGTTCTAATTTGTCAATTGTCTATTTCAGAGGATGCCCTAGTAGCCCCATTAGCCGATGAAGCGATCGGCAAATACATGATCCGCACTGGCCGTACCGTCGCCTCCGTGCGGGGACGGATAGCACAGCATGAAAACTATTTCAGCGAGCCTGCGAGAGACAATCAGGTATGTCCTACCGGGGGACTACCACAAGGACGACTTGGGACCTAAACTAAATCGCGATGTGTCAATTCTATACAACAACTGTCAAAAAATTACAAGTCGAACCTAAACGGAATCGCATTTAAGAGATCATTGTAACCCCCAGGTAGAATCTTGATTATTTGTTGATGTTTGTGTTTTCATACATAGAAAAACCATTTTTCACTTCTCATGCTCAAAAAATGCTCCTTTATGTCGTGCGTAGATGACATAAAATAGCATTTTATGTTCTAGAACATAAAAGTATTTTTTTTCTAAGGCTAAGGTAATCGGTCCTAACAGCCAAACAGTTAAAACATAGGTATTGCACAATTTTACTTGTGTGATATGTTTGACTTGGTAGAAACCCGAGCATTTGAAACTCTGATCACAGGTTGAAAATAAAAAAAAATAATAAAAAAATGAGTTGGCGGGTATTGGTTATACATTTTTCTTATTTCGCTTTACGACAACTTCGCTGTGTAAATTGCAGTGAAAAATGTTCTTATTTCGCTTTACGACAACTTCGCTGTGTAAATTGCAGTGAAAAATGCTACAATCCTGATCTGGTGTTTACTTCCAAGGATGAAAACAGCCTTCCTGTACCGGCAAAGAAGTCAATTCTTGATGACTTCCCAAATAGCCAGCATCGACCTATCCTTCTAGAAATCGGATTAAAAATTCCTTTAGTTCAATTCTACCCAGGTCCTCGATGGAATTTCCAAAAAGCTGACTGGAACCAATATGCACAAAAACTGGACGAGAGAATCAGATGGATCGAGCCGGTAACAAAAAACTACGATCGTTTTAAAAAACTAATTATTTCGACAGCAAAACAGTGCGTTCCCCGAGGGTATAGGAAAGAGTACGTCCCGTGCTGGAGTAGGGAGACTGAAGAGCTTTGGCAGGAGTTTCAGGAAACGGCCGATAGAAACACAGCCCACCAGCTTATAAGTTCTCTGGATGAAGCTCGTAAGACAAAATGGGAACAGACAGTCGAAAAGATGAATTTCACGCACTCAAGCCGTAAGAAGACTGACTACGGGACAGACGACTAGAAGCGGCAATCCGAAGGTCAGCCCACATGATATTGGAAATCGAATAGTAGGGCTCTCGAAAGCAACGAGTCATAAACTCCACACTCGTGAAATTCGTAAAAAGCTGAAACTAGAAAAGTCCCAAGCCACTCCTAATGATAAGTATAGTGGACCTGTAACCATTCCTGAGATTATATCCGCAATTGCACACATCAACGTGAACAAGGCCTGTGGAGAAGATGGCATTTTCCCTGAGTTCCTTAAAAACTGTTGCCCACGAACCCAATCATTTCTGGCGTCATTCTACACCAACATTATTGATACTGGAAAAATACCACCCACGATGAAGTCATCAAAAATAATAGCCTTGCTTAAGCCAGAAAAGCCCGAAGACAGGGTAGACAGCTACCGCCCAATAGCGTTACTCAGCGTCATTTACAAATTACTAGAACGCCTAATCTATAACCGCATATTCACTATTCTCTCAGAAATTCCACAGGAGCAAGCTGGATTCAGGCCAAAACGAAATTGTTGTGATCAGGTCTTAGCACTCGCAACACATATCGAGGCCGGCTTTCAGTCAGGAACAAAGTCTTCCGCGGTATTTATAGACCTCACGGCCGCCTACGACACAGTTTGGCGTCAGGGTCTGCTCTATAAACTGTTGAAAACTGTTCCATGCTTAAGAATATTTAAAGTGGTAGAAGATGCTCTAACAAATAGACCGTTTCAAGTATACCTGGGCCAACAATCTAGTAAAGTAAGAATTTTAAATAACGGCCTGCCCCAGGGTTCTGTGGTCGCTCCGCTCCTCTTTAACTTATACGTCCACGACTTGCCTGCTACGACGTCGCGCAAGTTTGGCTATGCTGATGACCTGGCCCTAGTAACTCAGAACAAAAGCATAGAAACAACAGAAGGTATATTAGAGAGAGATCTAGAGGCCATGGACGAGTATTTTGGGCAATGGCGTTTATGTCCTAATGCCAGCAAAACCGAGGTCTGTTGTTTCCATCTGTCCAACAGGTTAGCGAACAGAGAGCTAAAAGTGAGATTCAGAGGTACAGTTTTACGTCACAATTTCTGCCCAAAATATCTGGGTGTAACCCTTGACAGAAGTTTGACGTACAAAAACCACCTTGACAAGTTGTCTGGAAAACTGAAGACTAGGAACAATATAGTTCAGAAGCTCACAGGAACGTCATGGGGTGCCAGCGCTGCCTGCCTGAAGACCACTGCTATGGCCCTCGTCTACTCGACGGCGGAATACTGTGCACCAGTGTGGATGAACAGCGCACACGTGGCCAGAGTGGATGTGGAGCTTAATCACACGATGAGGATAATATCGGGCTGCATCATGCCAACGCCTACTTACTGGTTACCAGTCCTGAGCAACATTGCACCGCCGAATATCCGCAGAGAAAAATGCTTAGCACGGGAATTCACTAAAATGTCCGATAACACTCTACTGCCAATACACGAAGATATGGACAGCCTCAAAAACACCCGACTGAAGTCCCGAAACGCGCCAGCGAAATCCTTTTGTACCCATGACCCGACATGGAAGGCCAGTCAAGCTTGGATGAGGGACTGGGAAGCCCAGCAGCACAAATACGCAGCAAACCCTTTCTTTGAGCTCAGCACAGAGGAGCGGCCCGAAGGGTTTAAAGAAAGCCGCCAAATATGGTGCAGGCTCAACCGTCTGAGAACCGGTGTGGGCAACTGTGCGTACCTCTGGCACAAATGGGGGTGGAGCGAGTCGGCGGCGTGCGACTGTGGAGATCCGGAACAGACCATACATCATATAGTTTTTGATTGCCCCATCACCAGATACAACGGATCGGTCGAAGATTTTAAAGAACTGACAAAGGACGCGAGTGTATATCTGCAAAACTGTAAATTTTAAATTTTTAATTTGATGTAATCACCGTTGTCTATACCAGTGTGTAAATGCCATACGATAAATAAAAAAAAAAAAATAGTGAAAAAAGTGTTTTACTTTCGCAAACGAAGTGAAAAGCAGAGTGTTTAAAAATTTCCTCGGGTAAAAATGATCACTTTATGCCTTTATTGTACAATCTACTATTTGATGCCCGCCGGCCTCGACGTGTAACGCTTGCAACTGAGGCCTTACACCTTATATTCTCAAACATGAGCGACAGGTATTTAACAGCTATTCTTTTCAGGACGCGGCCATATCAGTAGTGGCGATCGCAGTAGCCCACATCGAGCCGTACCATTTCTGGAAGCCGGCACTCATTGACGCCGTCGTGAAATACGGCGACCGACTGTACACGATGTCGCTGGGGCAAGCGAAGAATCCGCCTCGAGTGGCGACGGCAGAGTGTGTGCGGGATTATAAGATGACTAGCTTTGAAGTGAGTCTCTTGTTCGTTCCTGGAAGCCTGGTACTTTTGTATTGTATTAGCGGCTTGCTAAGTTAGGAGACATTTATGAATGTATGGGGCTATGACTCTTACGGTTTCATGTGTGCCTGGTACTTTAGCGAATTAAGAATATTGAACTGTTTTTACTCGGAGATATAAAATGCAAGTTACACTGAACAGCTGTTTCCACTTTCCACCTCACGAATATTTCCATACAAAACATCGACATTAGTCGAAAGTCCCCGAGCCAAGCGGCGGAGTGTGTCCGAGATTACAATATGACTGTATGACTGACTGAGGTTTGACCTGAGTCTCTTGTTCATTTCTGGGAGCCTGGGTACTTTTGTATCGTATTAGCAGCTTGCTAACCCTTTGACCATTTGACAGCTGTGTTAAAAGCATTCAATTTCGAACCTTATAGTACGGTCAAATCGTACATAATTTTACCCTAAACTCGCAAATCAAGTAGTATCGCTGCATTTTTGGTATGTTATTTAGACACCACAGGGCAGTATAAAACCACATTTTGCAAGCAAAAAAAAGTTGTGCTGGCTGGGTAGTACGTGAAAAACTGCGAAATTTATGGCCATTTTTTTAGTTTCTGATTTTTATTTAAAAAACCTTACGTTTTTTGATGTCATATGTTAATTAACGTTTAAAGATTAATAAATTTCCAACAAGTTGAGCTAACATGCATTACCGTAGGTCTTATAGTTTCAGAGATTCGAGACTTTAAAAAGTACTCCTTTTTGTAAACTAGATAAAATTTTGTTTTTTGCTAACATTTTCGGCTTAATATCGCCTCACCTAATTATGCTACGAAAAACATGCCATAATTACCTTATAGCGCACTTAATATTCTTTAATTTAAGGGTAAAATTAGGTCAGTGAACTTTGCAGTTGAAAGTATAAACGCGAAATTCATAAGGCAGGAGGCCTGCTATCTAAGTTTTTCATACAATTCGCAAGTCGAGTTGCAAAGCTGCAATATTATAAAGGCAATTTTTTTTTTTTTTTTTTGAAGGCCTTATTAGATATATACGAAAATGCATATTAAAAGAAAAACAAAATAATAGTTTGGGCATAGGACGTAAAAAATCGGGCTTTTTTTAGTTTTTGACGTTTAACTAAAAATCTATGATTTGGTAGCTGTGGGTCCAAAACGCGATTCGTCCAAGTCGCAATTTGTCCATTACGTGGTTCGTCAAATATCATTTACGCCATTCGTCCACATCGCGATTCGTCCAAGTCGCCATTGGTCCAAATCCCAGTTAGTCAATTACGTGGTTCGTCCAGTTTGTTTACGCCGTTTGTCCATATCGCGATTTGTCCAAACCTCAGTTCGTCAACTACGCGATTCGTCCAAACCTCAGTTCGTCCATAACGTGATACGTCCAAACTTCAGTAACGTCAATTATATGTATGTTACGGAACTATCGCCGAGCAACACTTAACGATTACACTCTGTATAGCTCAGAATTATAATTAAATAAAAGTTATCGCAATAAAAATGTGTCATGTAAAAATTGCTCTCCATTGCATTAAACCGTTTACGAACAATGCGTTCTTAATGACACATGTATTTTGTCAACGATCACCATTTTGTAACCAACCAATCAGAACGCACTGTTTTGACGTTGACCAATTATATTTATGGACATTTGCGTAATTTAAACCGATGTCATCGTTTTGACGATTTTGATTGGTAGTGCACATGCATATATCCAGTTATTGCCCGTTATATGAACAGAATTTGGTATGAAGGGATGCTTCTATGTTTTTTTCGTTCGCTGGAAAAGGGGCTTTCGTAATTAGAGTGTTTTGACTAATAGTGTATTTTGGGACTAGTGCATTCGCCACCGGAATGAATTATAGGTACAGTCAGCATCAGAAGTTCCGTAACGCCCAAGGTGAACGAACACCTAATTACAATTAATGTCATGAATATATTCCGCCAGTAATATGTATGTAGTGACAACTTAAGAAAAATATACGGCTACTCAATGTACAGGGCGTAAGCGGTGGTGGCTCAGTGGTTTAGACGTTTGACTTTCAATCCGGAGGTTGTAGGTTCAAATCCTGGCTCGTACCAATGAGTTTTTCCGAAACTTATGTACGGAATATCAGATGATATTTACCATTAGCTTTCGGTGAAGGAAAACATCGTGAGGAAACCTGTATACATCCGCGAAGAAATTCATAGGTGTATGTGAAGTTCCCAACCCACTTATAGCGTGTGGGGACTATAGCCCAATCCCTCTCATATATGAGAGGAGGCCTGTGCCCAGCAGTGGGACATTATATAGGCTAAAATATTATTAATATACTCTTTATTTATTTCTTTTCTTAAGTTAGGATTTTTATAAAAATGTCTATAAAAGTAAAATACAATACAACATACAAAAACAATACAAAATATAAACACTTTAGGTATAAAAAACCTAACCTAGAGTGCCGCCGCCGGCAACGGGGCGGGCCCAAGCTGCCGGTGGTTAAGGTCGCAGAGAGAGGAACCGACGGACTATCCGCGCCGTGTCCAGGATTACCGCCTTCTGCATCTGACATCTGACCGCCGTCTACATCATTATTATTATTTCCTTTATTTAAATATTCGAGAATTATTATTATTATTATCAATGTACAGGGAGACTGCCGTAGAACGTTACAACTATGCCCGCTTTTTTTGATCTTTTAGTGGTTTTCGAGTTTACTGGTTCATATTATACAGTGTGTAAATCTAATACGGGCGATAATTTAAACCAGGCAAGGGATTCATTAGCGTAATCATGGATTACAAGGTTTTTTTAAAATTACTCTTAATTTAGACCCCACAGTATTTTTTTAAGATTATCGGAGCAGCAATGTAGGTACGAACATTTGTTATTGTTGATATGGCAGTTATGTCATCTGCTTTTGAAATTAGCTGTCAACGAGTGCTTAACTCGCGTATGTTGTTCTACATTGCGCGCCGAATTATTTTGTATGGAAAATTTTGTTGCTCTAATTTTAAGTAAAAGTTATTTGAATGTACTTATTATGTCGTAAACTAACACCCGTTAAGAGCTTCGCCCGTATTAGACTTACACCCTGTATAACTTATCTATAGCAGTTACATTTTGACATAATTAAAATCTGTATCCGGCAGCAAAAACATAAATCATTTTTAAAAAATGTCTGAGGTAAACTTAAATTGCCTACTTTTTGGTAAAATATTACATAGGAAACTTTCCTTATAAAACTACATTCGAGTATTTTTTTATAAGTTGGCAACATTGACGTACAAGACGTCAGTGTTAGCGGGTTGCGTTCTGAATGTAAAAGTATACTATCAGGTTTTTGTCCAATATAATAAGATTTTGCGATAGGTTTTTATGAAATAATAAAAATCTAATTTATTATCTTGAATAAATGAAATAATCTGGTGTATGATAAAATTTCATGGTATCCCTCAAAAAATAATCAGTGAATCAACGCTGGTAGCGTTTGACGTTCCATGGTTTTGAACGTTTCACGGTTCATCTGTCAATTTACTTCCCTCACAAGTGATTAAAGTGCGACTTCCCTCACTGAAATTAGTGAGGGAAGTAGGTGTTTCCGAGCTAGTGTGGGGAAAAATACTTTTTTAAGGGTAAACTTCTTAAAGCAGCTTACAAACGAAATTGCGTTAAACGCATAACTATAAATACGCGAAATATGAAAGCACTCTAGTACCAGGGTTCCAAAAACGAAAGGTGATCAGGCGGGGTTTACACACATATGCATGTGTCTGTCTTAGACAGCCGCCGGCACACAGATTAGCAAAGTACGAAAACACAGTAGTACCTGGGTTCCAGAATCCAGAATCGAAAGGTGGTAAGGCAGGTGTGGATGTCTATACGAGGCCGCCACCATGTCCGTCCAAGTACAGAATCAGCAAACAAATCCTATACCATTGCATAGAGGCGTGAGACAAGGGGACGTGATCTCCCCGAAATTGTTCTCAAATGCAATGGAGGATATGTTTAAGACGCTGAGCTGGAAAGGGCGTGGCATCAACATTAATGGCGAGTACATCTCTCACTTGCGATTCGCTGATGATATCGTCATCCTGGCAGAAACGCTGCAGGACCTACAACAGATGCTGAACGACCTGGCTGTCTCTTCTATACGCATCGGCCTACGGATGAACTTGGACAAAACCAAGGTTATGTTCAATGAACATGTACTACCGGAACCGATCGCAGTACACGGCACCGTTCTCGAAGTTGTTCAAAGATATGTATACCTCGGCCAAACATTGCAGATGGGTAGAAACAACTTCGAGAATGAGGTGAATAGAAGAATTCAGCTAGGTTGGGCAGCGTTTGGGAAGCTACGTCGAATCTTCACATCGTCGATCCCACAGTGTCTGAAGACAAAAGTCTTCAATCAGTGCGTCCTACCCGTCATGACGTACGGAGCCGAAACGTGGACACTGACGGTACGGCTGGTCCACAAGTTTAAGGTCACTCAGCGAGCTATGGAAAGGGCTATGCTCGGCGTCTCTCTGCGGGATCGAATCAGAAATGAGGTTATCCGGCAGAGAACCAAAGTGATCGACATAGCCCACCGTATTAGCAAGCTGAAGTGGCAGTGGGCTGGCCATATTAGCCGTAGAACCGACAACCGTTGGGGTAAACGAGTTCTTGAGTGGAGACCGCGTCTCGGCAAGCGTAGTGTAGGACGCCCTCAGGCAAGGTGGAGCGACGATTTGCGCAGGATGGCTGGCAGGAGCTGGATGCGAGCAGCCGAAGATCGAGAACGGTGGCGTGAAATTGGGGAGGCCTATGTCCAGCAGTGGACTGCGATAGGCTGATGATGATGATGATGAAGGCAGGTTAGCAACGTGTGTGTGTGTGTGTGTGTGTGTGTATGTGTATGTGTGTGTGTGTGTTTTGGGCGAAAAGTGTTTTGGACATGAGGCGTTCTGGACTAAAAGTATGTTGGACGAAAAGCGTGTTGGACGAAAAGCGAATTGGACGAAAAACGTTTTGGACAAAAATCGTGTTGGTGAAAAGCGACTCGGACGAAAAGCGTTCTGGACGAAAAGCGTGTTGGACAAAATGCGTATTAGACTCAAAGCTTATTGGACTTAAGTCGTGTTGGACGAAACGCGTGCTCTAATCCGTTTGGACGAATCGCGTTTTGGACCCACAGCTACCAAATCAAATCTATTATCTTTTTGATACTAATTGCTATAAAACTAAGAAAGAACATTAAATTTGAAAGGATTTGAGCTATGTTGCATCACCGTAAGCTATATATATTTTGAGATACGACATTTCATAAAGTGCCCTTTTATCAAAAATTAAACAAATTTTAGGTTACGTTAAAGCTATTCACTAAATATTGGCAAAACGTTCGCGCTAAGAAAAAAAAAGTAATTGTAGATAACAACTACATTAAATTTGGAACAAATTGAGCCGATAACAATTACTGTAAGTCTTATAGTTGGGGGTATACGAGGCTTCAAAACATGCATTTATTTTCTTAACTTAATGAAGGGCACATTTTGAAATGTCGTATCTCTAAATCTATATAATTTAGGGTAATGCAAGGTAGCTCAAATCCTTTCAAAGGGTCTAGCAGGATAAGCTAACAAGAGTTGCCCCCTCAAGGGATTTGGTTTTAATTTGAGGTGCAGTAGTGGGAAGCCCTAAGAACACTGGATGCGTAATATCAGCCTCCGATCTTCTTTTG
Source organism: Thaumatotibia leucotreta (assembly GCA_025490895.1). Lineage (NCBI taxonomy): Eukaryota > Metazoa > Arthropoda > Insecta > Lepidoptera > Tortricidae > Thaumatotibia > Thaumatotibia leucotreta. The sequence continues at coordinate 105,165 of JALPQI010001215.1, read as the reverse complement.
TTTCAGACTTATTCACGAAAATGTCATAAATCATGGTAATCTTTAAACTGTGATATTAACTAAACCAAGTAAGCGAGAGTGACCAAATAAATTCAGAATTAAAGAGCGTGAAATGGGGTTCATAATGCATATTTTTAAAGACATTCATATCTTCAAACTTGGATGAAAAAAAAATGTTTTTTTTTTCGGTTATATTTTTTGCCACTTCTCGCAGAGGCACAACTACCAAAAAAAATACTTAATAAGCCACAACTGACAACTACGTATACATTTAAAAAGATTTCGAAAAATCATGGTGCGTCATGTCAAAAAAAAAATTACGAACGCATGTTTTCGCACCATCTGTACAAGAACACGACAATCATTGATAAATCACTTCCCTTTCGGATGAAAATATTGCCCTTAAAAAGAAATGTGAATATTGTGGAATTGAATACAGTCATACTTGGGACCATGAAGAGTATGATTCTGTAAATATAGAAGAATTGTATTGTTCTGATTGCTCTACTCAATTATTTGTTGAAATGGAATGGTAATAAAAATTATTTATCAATGATTGTCGTGTTCTTGTAATACAGATGGTGCGAAAACATACGTTCGTAATTTATTTTTTGACATGACGCACCATGATATTTCGAAATCTTTTTAAATGTATACGTAGTTGTCAGTTGTGGCTTATTAAGTAATTATTTTGGTAGTTGTGCCTCTGCGAGAAGTGGTATAAAATATAACCGTAAAAAAAAACTTTTTTTTTTCATCCAAGTTTAAAGATATGAATGTCTTTAAAAATATGCATTATGAATCCCATTTCACGCTCTTTAATTCTGAATTTATTTGGTTACTCTCGCTTACTTGGTTTAGTTAACATCACAGTTTAAAGATTACCATGATTTATGACATTTTCGTGAATAAGTCTGAAACAAAAGAAGATCGGAGGCTGATATTACGCATCCAGTGTTCTTAGGCCTTCCCACTACTGCACCTCAAATTATAACCAAATCCCTTGAGGGGGCAACTCTTGTTAGCTTATCCTGCTAGACCCTTTAATATTCTTTTTAAGTTTTGTAGCAATTAGTATCAAAAAGATAATAGTTTCTTAATTAAACGTCAAAAAGTAAAAGAAGTCCAATAATTTTTCAGTTTTTTTCGTCTTATGCCGAAATTGTTTTTTTGTATTTCTTGTAATATACATTTTTGTACGTCCTTATAGGGCCTATATAATATACTAAAATTGCAGCTTTGCAACACGACTTGCGATTTGTATGAAAAACTTAGATAGCGGGCCTACTGCCTTTTGAATTACGCCTTTTTATTTTCAATTACAAAGTTTGCTGACATGATTTTACCCTTTAACGAAAGAATATTAAGTGCGCTTTAAGGTCATTATTGCATGTTTTTCGTAGCATAATTAGGTGAGGCGATATTAAGCCGAAATCGGTAGGAAAACTCAAAATAGCGTTAGTTTACAAAAAAGAGTACTTTTAAGAAGTCGCAAATCTCTAAAACTATAAGACCTACGGTAATACATGTTAGCTCAACTTGTTGGAAATTTATTAGTCTTTAAACGCTTCCTAACATATAATGTCAAAAAACGTAAGGTTTTTTAAATAAAAATCAGAAACTGAAAAATGACCGTAAATTTCGCAGTTTTTCACGTACTACGTAACTAGCACAACTTTTTTTGGCTTGCAAAATGTGGTTTTATAGTGCCCTATGGTGTCTAAACAACATACCAAAAATGCAGCTTTACTACATGTTTTGCGAGTTTAATATACGATTTGACCGTAGGTACTATTACGCGTTTCTAAATTGATTTGGTTTTATTTTTTAAATGATGGCAAGTATGTTTCCAATACCCATTAAAGGGTTAAGTTGGGAGATGTTAAACATTTATGAATGAGAAGGTTGTATGAGCCCCAGGCTCTTGCTATTGAATAATTGGGCTATGATATGACTCTTACTGTTTCATGCGTGCCTGGTACTTTAGCGGTGTAAGAATATTGAACTGTTTTTACTCGGAGATGAACGTGAGTTACGCTACTTACGCTGAACAGCTGTTACAACGGTGCGGTGCTGAGTTGAGAGTACCGTTGACACTATCAATCTCACGAATACGTCCATACAAAACATCGACACAGTAGTCAAATGTCGTTAGGGCAAGCGAAAAACCCGCCTCGAGTGGCGCGCGAGTGTGTACGGGATTACAAGATGACTAGCTTTGAAGTGAGTCTCTTGTTCGTTCATGGGAGCGTGGTACTTTTGTATCGTACAAGCGAAAAGTTAGGAGACGTAAATGAATGAGGGAGTTAGTGATGTATGGGGTCCAGGCACAATGTACCTACAGGAATATTGAATGATTGTGCTATTGGCTCTTAATGTTTCATGTGTGCCTGGTACTTTTGCGGTGGATTCGCTCTTTGGCGTCTTTGGTCTGTTCGTATTTATGCTGAATGCGTGTGGTGGTGTGACTGCATGATTCTTTATTTTATTATTATCGGTAGCTGTTCTTGCTAGTTAATTCGAAAATCTAGACGATGTCTAAACATGTCTCATATAGTCAAAGTCAAATAATTCTTTATTCAAATTGGAATAGCATCAAACTCTTTTGAATCGTCTTAAGTATTAAAACTACTTCCGGTTCTAACCCTACACCGACTCGAGAAGAACCGGTAAGAAACTTGGCGGGACTTACTTAAAACAGTTTTGGATTCATTTGCTCGTTTGGGTCCGAGCTTTTGGCGTATGAGTCAAGTTTTTGTGGGTGAACCTGAGGTTTTTCCAGAAATATTTATAGTATGTACATAAATGCAATAATCTGCTATGCTATTCTCTTATTCACACATTCGACGCTGCGTTCGTCAACAAGCTCGAGGTCGAGACAGCCTTGTCTAAAATCCTAGCTGTTTTATTTGACATTAGGAATCGAGGCTGTGAGCGAGGTTGTGGGCGAGTTCGTCGCTGTTTTTCGTTAGAGAATACGAAGTTCATACATTAAACGTCAAACTCTCGACGCAGTGTAGTTCCAGCTCACGCCGCATTCGTCGCCGAGCACTAGTGTCGTTTAGAGTACATTAGTGAATACCATTTTTAGGCTCGACGCTGCCGCAGCGCTGTCACAGCGCTGACAGCAAGGCGGTTTCCTTAGTGAATAACACTGCTGATTTCAGGTGAAGACGACTATCGGCGATGACGTTGTGATGGGAGACCTGAAGGCAGGTGACACTGGTTCCGTCTTGAACGTGCGTCGGGCCATCGCTCGCTTTTTGGAATCGGTGAGTGCCTTGGGTGACTTGGTGGAGGTATACCGAGAAAGAACATGCCTAGTTACACTTGACCGTTCGGTTAATACGGTCGTCGATACAAAGTAAGATGTTGCCAGTATTTTTGCATGCGGCGAGCGTAGGCGCGGATCCATAGGGGGGGGGGGGGGGGGGGAGGCAATGGGATTTTCGTTGTAACTACTGTAACTAGTCACAAAAACTATGTTCTCTACTTATCCTTCCATACCTTTTGCCTGACAATCAAAAGATAAGAAAACACTTAGCGTGTCTCTAAACACAACCTGTCACTATTATAAAAATAAAAATAAAATGGTGCTCGCAATTCGCTGGCACCGTGTATAAACGGGGGACATGGGCATTACCTGCTAATGCATTCATACTAGATAATAGGAGAAGCTTATTGCACACAAAGATCAAAACAGTATTAGCTCAAAATATATATATTTTTTTGTTAAAGGGTATATTTGAGATCTAAGAACTTTGTAGATCACGAATATACCCATAGCTAAAAATAGATAAATTTTGAGTTAATACTGTTTTGATCTAGGTGTGCATTATGATCACCAATGGACTGAAAGAGGCTAATGATGTAACGTTGATTTCAGCACAAATACGGCGTGATCTGCGCCAAAGACTACTGCGCAGCCATCTGGATAGGCGAAGCAGGGTCCTTCTGTCTCTTCGACCCTCACTGCGTGGGGCCCAACGGCAAGATGTCGGCTGTCGGAGGGGCTGGGCTTATAGTGTTCAGCACGAGTGACGATCTGGCTGATACTTATAAGGCGAATGTGGATAATCTTACACGGCCTGGGCATAACAAGTTAGTGTTCACTTTATTGTACGGTCGAGGAAATTAAATGTTTAGCAGTTTATGGCTCATTTTACATTGGACGTGCTTAGTACATATATTATAACACAACCGCAAAGTGCTAAACATTCAATTTCCTCGACTGTACGCGTCACTCTTGGCCGTAAGCGCGCATTTCTCAAAAAGTTTCACAAGTATAAAAATCTGGTATGAAAAAACGAAAATCCCATATATATATCTAAAGTAATGGTTTTCAGAATAAATAAAGCTACAAATATATTGAAAATTAAATCTGCGTATTTATTTTGACAATTTGTCAAACTTTCCGCTCAGTGCTGCCATTTCACCTCCCCATAGTGGCAGAAAATGTATCAAAAACCCTCATTGATAGTAGGCCTAGACTTCCAATGGATTGACAATGCTCCTTTCTTTTAGCTTCACGATAACGCCTGTGTCTGTGACGTGGGAGTTTGCCAAGATGGCGGGCAAGGCGATGGCGCCGAGCAACGTGGCCGACGAGGGATACGAGTGCAAGGTATCATTTAACCAAGCTATTTCAGGGAAGTTATAATTGCTCGACATGTTTCGCTCTGTTAAGAGGATCCTCAAGAGTACTCTTGGCCAAAGATAAGCGTGTAATCTCCGCTGGCGTCGGATGTTATGGGAGGAAGTCGACAGCTCTTCCACAGAATCTCTTAGCTCTTAATTTCTCTTTTGACATATTGTTTTTTTTTTTTCATTTAATTCATATCTCATATCAGTTCTGACGATCCGCTTTAGGTGAATAATTATAATGTATTTGCCGCTTACTTGTATTTTGTTATTTTGTGTAATTTGTATTGACGAGAACAATGTGGATTCTTATTGGATTGACTACAACGTAATTTAAACTCGCCTCCAAAATTAGGCGAACTAACTTGACAGTTCAATGCACGCCAATGTTGCCACAAATTTGCTAGTGTTGTTCATATCGACATTTAAAAATTAAATTCAAACCTGATAATTAGTCAAATTGCATTATTAATATAAAATTATACCAATAGTGTTATAAAGAAATAATAATTTAAGGAACATACAAATTAAATGATCAAACATCGATTTGGACATTGGTAAAAACGCTGTCGGCCATTTAGTTTTGTTGACACTTGACAGTATGACTGCGTATGATGATAGTTCAAGTTCATTCGAAATCGAATTCCGCCATCGGATCGGTCTTATGTTACGTATTTCGCATGATAATTCAAATTACGATACCTTTTTGACACATAATTTTTATGACAAGGGTAGCGGTGTAACGAAAACTGTATGGCAGTTATTCTTATTTGCATTCGTATTTGCGAATGTTCAAAATGGGATATTCGTTACACCCCTAGACAAGAGCGAGGAAGATACGTTAATATACTTACATGTCCTAAAAAAGGCCGTACAAGTTTATATCGATATTTCCGTATCGACATTACCTAACACTATTTATTTTTTCCTATGTCTGGTAAATCTAAATATAAATAATTCTCGAGCTACGTCAACTAGGCGATTAGTGAATTACAGTTTGTCACGTGCAATAGCCTTTGCGTCGAGCTTTCTGCTCATATACACCGTGTTTTTTTTAATTCCGTTAAATTTAACAGGTTGCTTGGTACATTAATTGGAGCTACCTGCTATTAGTCGAACTCGAAAAATATTTTATTTTTTCGTTTTCATACATTATAAATGAAATGGTAAGTAACCTTAAGAATAACACAAAAGTTCATTTCAGGTCACTGACGGCATATGTCAAAATAAGTAGCATTAGTATGTAATAAAAATATAGGTTGAAAATGAAAATACACTTGTTCAGTTATTAAACTTATTTTAAGATAGTGTAGTTTCTTAAAGAAATTGATTATTTCTGACCTAAATAAGCTTTCCTTTAATTTAACGGAAATCAATAAAAACACGGTGTATAAACATATTGAAAATGAAGTTGAGGAACATTTGATAATATTAACTTCCTCTACATGGGTGTGAAAACTCACAAATATAAATGATAAATACTCATATAGATATTATAGGTACAAATCTAAATATATTACATTAATATTTTCTTCGGTTACCGCGAGGATTACACATGAAATGAAACTATGAAAACGGATAAACTCGCGTATATTAACTAATTTTAACTTCATTCCGACGTTTCGAATAGTTTACAGGGTTCGTGGACTGCGAATGACGAATGAAGTTAAAATTAGTTAATATACGCGAGTTTATCCGTTTTCATAGTTTTATTTCATATTACATTAATTTAAACTTGCAGGTGCTGACAGCGTATGTGGAGATAGCGCGAGGACGCACCATCCTGCGTGGTTCGCGTCCACCGGATCCTATCAAGTGAGTATACTGTCTGCAGAGAGACATTAATATACAGGGTGTAAGTCTAATACGGGCGAAGCTCTTAACGCGTGTTAGTTTACGACATAATAAGTTTATTCAAATTACGTTTACTTAAAATTAGACCAATAATATTTTCCATACAAAATAATTCGGCGCACAATGTAGAGCAACATACGCGAGTTAGACTCGATGACAGCTAATTTCAAAAGCAGATGACATAACTGCCATATCAACAATAACAAATGTTCGTACACCTACATTGCTGCTCCGATCATCTTAAAAAAATTCTGTGGGGTCATAATTAAGAGTAACTTTTAAAAAACCTTGTAATCCATGATTCCACTAATGAATCCCATGCCTGGTTTAATTGATCGCCCGTATATGTATACACACTGTATACACGGTGTTTTTATTGATTTCCGTTAAATTGGACAGGTTACTTGGAACATTAATAGAAGTTGCCTGGTATATCGGCTTTTGTTAATTTCGAAAAAAAACTTTTTTTCGTTTTTAATAATTGTAATGGTAAGCGTGAGAGAACCTTAAAAATAAGATCTCGGGTGACTGACGGCTGCTGACGGCACATGTCACAATAAGTAACATTAGGATGTAATAAAGGTTGCAATACACTTGTTCAGTCATTAAACTTATTTTTTTAATAATTCAATAACAGTAAGAGTTAAGACACTAGTTTCTTAGATAAATAGATAATTTTTGACCTAAATAAGCTTCCTTTTAATTTAACGGAAATCAATAAAAACACGGTGTAAGTATGTGCAATTTTTTTGAGTGGGTCTTACTTCGAGCGTTTCATATGCTTCAATGATCTGTCGGCTGTTGGCTGTCATGGTAGAGATAATTGGGCCAATCAACTTTTCGATCGACACTATTTTGTCCCGTAACGCAGGTGACAATTTCATCAAGTTTACTAGAAAAAATGCTTATAAATTGTATATGCGTTAGGCCCCACACAAGTTCACATCGATACATTTAGGTTCCAACTGTTTTTCAATGTAAATATGTGTATAGTATTAATTGACGTATATTTGTAAGTTCATGAAAAGTAAAGCAGCAGACAGAAAGTAATATTTCGATCGAAAAGTTGATTGGCCCAATTATCATAGTAGACAATTTTCTCTATAAGCCGGTGCAAATTATCAAAAATCGGTTTAATTCATGTCCGCTTTTCCACATTATAGACTTTATAGAGGCGACTATTGGGTCAGTTTTGTACCTAACCCTCGTGAAGTTGAATCTTTATATGAATAATATGAAGATCATCTATGAAGATGTCTCCTAAATTAACAAATCGCTAAGTATTGTTTGTTCCTTTCGCCCTTATGGGTGTCCAGTGTGCACACACACGTGGTAAATTCACGAAAGCTGTCACGAATGGATCGAGTAAGTGATAGAAATTATCTGATGTGTGGATGTCTTAATGACAGCAGATACAGGTTGGTATAGGACGATCGGTATACTCTTGGGTTGTCTCATTCATTTTTCGTCACGTTCCTAAATTTGTCCGATTCTGCTTTCGTCACCCATTTTTCATTCAAGTTAGTCTGCAGTCATTGTCGTTTTTGACCATAATAAGTTGTTGACCTTTTTCTTATTTCGACTCTATCGTTTTTTGTCATTTCGTATTTGGTCATATTCTAAACCACTAATTGGAGTTTGAGGCCAAAGAATCTACGAAAATATTGCCACAACAATGAAATGTTCATACAATAGTAAATCCTTATTTTCTAAAAACAGACGTTGAGATATCTTATTTATTAGTAATTTTAATTCGTTAATTTATAGAAACAATATTTTTTACTTATTTTCACGTAAATATAAGATATTTTAACAAAAACGGAATTATCCGCAATTATTAGTAACAAAGTTGGTATTGCACTGGTATCACCTCAGGTGTTAATAACATTTGGTACAGCAATTTAACTACACATAAATTAAAACCCTATTTCTGCATACGTTTAGAAAATTGCAGAATAATACATTGTAGCGTGCTTTATGTTCACATTTCGTATTCGTAAAATTCCTTTGACCTACAAATTTCTTTAGCAGTGCTATAGTTCTCCATTTAAATTATCATACAGATCTAACGTTTTGTTTTATTCCGTAGGTTGTTAACAAGGTGACCCACTTGGTTCAGCCATGTTTAGCTTCGCTATACACCCCATCATCAAAAAATTAAGTTCCAAATGAAATATACTGGGTGAAATGTTATATGTACTGTCTTAATAAATATGGCACGCTGTCGTTTGTGTTCACTGGTAATTTTAAGTTCTTTACAAGAAAATGTTGTCATATCAATGTTAGTTAAGAGAAAAGAAAAGTTTTTAGGTATTTACGTGTTCTTAAGAAAATCCTAGTTGTGACAGCCATATTAATTAGAAACGCGTAAAAACTTTACAGAGGTATGTAATGTTTTTATTAGGAATTATTTTAAATAAATCAATTAAATAGCAAAAAGGTTGTGGAAACCTGAAAACTTTATTTGACAATGACATAAGAGACTTTGACAGATTTGACAATAACGCATCTGTCGTAGTTTCGTTGGCCTCGAACTCCAATTACTGGTATAAGTTGGTACCGACTTAAGACTATGAAAATATACGAAAAACATAGATTTAACAGCGAACATGCCGGAAGAAAATTATGACGAGTTAAGAACGAGACTGACTAAGATATAGATGAACAACAAATTTGACCGAAGATGAGAAAGACCATCGACGATCGTGACGATTAAAAAATGGGTGACGAAAGCAGAATCGGACAAATTTAGGAACGTGACGAAAAACGAACGAGACGACCCAAGAGTATACCGGACGATCGCATACACACAATGATAGAGGTCATTCATTTCATACATTCCATTCGTGCCAGCTTTAGTGAATTTACCTGTACCGATAAAACCGAGAAGGACAAACAATACTTAGCGGCTTGCTAAGATAAGAGACGTTTATGAATAAGCTATCAGCTATCACCGCCGGCGAGTATCGCCGTTTCTCTTTTTTTTTACACGGGAGTGCGTATCTTTAGTTTATGTTTATAGCCGATAGTTCATAGCTTAGTAGCTCGCGGTGAGACCAGTGCCTCTGTGTATAAAGCTTGTTCTCGAAATAAAGTAGCCATCGTAAAATCAGTCTCAAGTATTACACAATAGTCCCATTCCCATGTAGTTCTAACAGCCATGGGACTGTAAATTGATCTATTTTATGTTTAACAATCCAATATCCAAAAGCATTCGTTTAAAAGAAGATAGGCAAAGAGCCCTGCTTTGTAATAACATTCATTCAAAGGTATGGTCAGGGTCACATAAAAAAAAAATGAATTATAATTTATTTCGTGAACAAGCCTATAGAGAGAATATAAATGGATTATAATGTTTGTCTAATTTTTTTCGGATTCTACTCATGGACGGTATACGGTACTTATGCGTTTGCGCAGGTTCTGCCGCGACGCGCTGCTCCAATCAGCGGCGAGCGCTGTTGTCGGCGCCGCCATGACACACATCCGCAAGCCGCACCTGTGGACCAGGAATACCATCGACCAGGTCACCTCATCAGCCTATTTTAGTCCACTGGGGTCCGTTCCTCGAAAGCTTGTAACTTTTAATACAAGTGGAAGTCTCTTTTTTCAACACTATTAATTAGTAATATTTTCTTCGGTTACCGCGAGGATTACTCATGAAATAAAACTATGAAAACGGATAAACTCGCGTGTATTAATTAACTTTCGCTTTATTCCGACGTTTCAAATACTTTACAGGGTCACTTTAGTGGCCTTAGGGTGACAAATTAATTAATATACGCGAGTTTATCCGTTTTCATTGTTTATTTCACTATTAATTAGATAAGGACTAAGGACTTACGCTTGTATTACAAGATACAAGCTTTCGAGAAATAGGCCTTTGGTCATAGCGTTGCTCTCTCCTGTCACTGTCACCTATGCATGCACCTTACATGTAGCGTAAACATTTCCGGAAAAAAGATTCTTTCCAAACGGCTGGTCTTTTCGGATTCTTTCAGAAAGTTATGAAAGTTTCCACTTTAATTTTCAACTCTAAACCAATGTGAATTAGGACCAATCACAACTACGCGTCGTACACTAAAGGTCAACCCCGACACGTTCGTCACACATTGACCACACGTTGTCCACACGGAGACTACGCGCTTGCGACTGACGTGTATCGAGCAACCATTTGCATTATCCACTCGTTCACGCCGCGTTTTCCATAAAGGTGGATTTAGACCAAACGACCATCTATTTCAATTGATTTTTCCTCGATGACATCGCGTTCTCCTGGTATAAGAGAAAATTAGACCTAATTCTCCTTGGTTTAGAGTTGAAAATTAAAGTGGAAAATTTCATAAACTTTTCGAAAAAAACAAGCTGTTTGGAAAGAAACAGGATTTAATCCGGAAATTTTTAACGCTAGCGTGGAGTTGTTATAATGGACGAAGACCTTAAACGCCTTGCCGCCGTGAAAAGAGTTCGATTCAATGCTCTACTGTCTATAGCTACTCAGCCACCAATACCTCGCTTCCCGGCCTCTGCAGTAATGTACAATACCGTTGTGTGCGCAGATAATGACGGAAGGCTGCAAGTTGTTCGCGGCGTCCGTCAACAACCTTGGCTACGAGTTCCGACCTGGAGACGATGTGCTGATGCCATTACAGGTAAACTTAGTGTAAAGACTCGAGTCGTTTGAGTCCTTCATTCTAAGACTCGACTCAGTTTTAAGGATCTCAGTTTTTACAATGTTACAGAGACTCGAGTCCTTCAAGAAGACTCACTACCTCACTAGATTAGTGTTTTGAAATTAAGATTTTTCTATATTATACAGCTTAAATAAGAAATTAATACAACATAGTGATAAAGACCACTTAGGGTTTTTATTACATTGAATTCAAATAAATATTGAACAAAAATAAACTTCTTATTTATATTTTTATTCTTATTTACAACCTTGAACATTTTTTAATATATGGCATTGTATCATTTCATAATTTTTAACCGACATAAAAAAATGAGTCTTCATAAATTAGGATTTGAGCCTTATATGCAGGACTTGGTAAGCCTAAAAGAAGGACTCGACTCGCGACTTAAAAGACTCTGTAGTCTTTTAGGCTCGGTAGTCTCGTAAAAATGAGAAAGTCCTAAAATGGGACTGAAAGAACTCGAGTCTTTACCAACACTAGGTAAACTGGCTTACGATACTATTGCGATTAAAGGTCATTGGGCATTTTGTTCGGGCATATGACCCACTGCGTACACAAACGAAATAGGGCTAGGAAGGAAGTAAGTGCTACTGAGTGGTATGAGTCGCATTTATAGTTTGAGTAAATCGGCTGTGACAAACGGACAGGCGGACATGACGAAACTATAAGGGTTCCGTTTTTGCCATTTTGGCTACGAAATCCTAAAAAAAGAGCGTGGTATGTAGCATTCATAGCTCCCAAGACTCAATGCGTGAAGTCCCCAAACCTGGGATACAGATAACCAACTACTTAAGGCTCATTCATCCTTCTTTTTTGTCTTCTGTCTCGAAGATTTAGTAAATAACTTTCTGGCCTAAAGTACGCGTTTTCCAACGTAAACTGCTACCTATTTCCTTTCTCATTTTTAGAGCAAAATTACTATTCTAACTTTCAAATCTGTGGATTTCGAGATATAATTAATGTGACTCAACAGAAGGACGGATAGTGGCACCATAAATTGTCCTTTTGTGCCTTTTTGGTATACCTATTACCGTAAAATGGGATAAATAGGAATGGCGGAGTAAATAGGAATGTAGAGTAAACTGGTCTGTTAGCCCAGGATAAACAGTCCAGTTTACAACATCAGATTTTTTTATATCTTCTGTTGACAACCAAAACTCACTAAGTAACAAATACCTACTTGAAATAAAGCTCATATCTCAGTTCCGATCCAGATATTTTGCATATAAATAACTTCAAGGGAAACACCAAAACTTGTAATGAAATCTACTGAAGAGGCTGTACAACTTCTAACAACATCCATAGCTAACTGTCTTGACAAGAGTGAAGCGTGCATCGGAGTGTGCTTGGACTTGGCCAAGGCATTCGACACAGTCTCCGCTTCGATACTCCTTAAGAAATTATACATGTGTGGTATTAGAAGCTTACCTCTGAAATGGTTTGGTAGTTATTTATCGAATAGGAGACAGGTCGTAAAAGTTGGCCAACATGAAAGCAGACCAATGGATGTGCATTACGGCGTGCCTCAGGGGAGTATTCTTGGACCCAATTTGTTTATTTTATACATGAATGACCTCCATAATCTTCCTCTGTTGAATGCAGAGACCATTTGCTACGCAGATGACACTACGATAATTTTTCGTGGAAGAAACTGGAGTGATGCTCTCATGAATGCAGAGTTGGGTATGACTCAAGTGGCTAAATGGTTGCGGAGTAACTTACTAACATTAAATACTAAAAAGACAAAATTTTTATGTTTTCATAAAACTTTAGCATCGTCACCACCCGCTTCTATTAAAAAAAATTAAAATCCATAAATGCAAAGAACCCGGAAACCTGTGTTCATGTGGGTCCATCGAACAAACTGAGGGGATAAAATACTTGGGCGTGATACTGGACCATAACTTAAATTTTAAGTCACACATAACTACACTTTCAAATCGAGTTAGACGTATAGTTTATGTCATGAGACTTTTAAGAAATGCGGCAGACATTATAGGAACGCTCCGGCAAGTATATTACGCAGTATGTCAATCTCTCATTACTTACTGCATATCTTGTTAGGGAAGCGCTGGCAAAACTGCGATGGTCGAGGCAGAACGAGCACAGCGAGCTGTCCTGAAGACAATGCTTAAAAAACCGTCCACCTACCCGACACATTTACTTTACAAGCATAGGGATGATGACTGTAGTTAAAATAAATTATTTAACATTATGCACGACATAATACACGAAGAACTTATAACAAAGATGTAGATTGCAGTAATTTTTGTACAGAACTTCTATTTAATAAATTGAAAAGAACTTAAAAAAAGTAGGTCATTTGACAGTACTCAAACGTGACGTCACTTTTGAGTATTTCATATAAAATTCCATAGTGGTGAATTATTGGTGATCGTTTTGACAGTTCGAAAAAAGATGCTGATTTGACTTGCCAGTCATCATGCCTATTGCGATGTGCTTACTGTTCGCCAATTGTATCTTTCTAAAATAGTCACTGTCAAGCACAAAAAAATACTTGGATCTATAGAACACAAAAAAATGTTGAGCAAAAGAGTTTATAGATTACAAATTCCTGAGGTACGAACAACCTTTGCTAAGCGCTTCGATCCATATATTTCTTCTCATATATATAATGCCGTTACATAACACGTTGACATCAAAAATAGCTCATTTTCTGAAGCCTCAAGAATTATTAATAAGTGGCTTGCCACTCTATCGTATGAAGACACGGAAAAAGTTTTTCAAGTTAGAAACATTTAACGTTGTCATTTAGTAAGATAATCTTTAGTTATCTTAGTTAGAATTTAGTTTTATTGTTCTTTTGTAAAATATGTTGTAGATGACGTAGCCGACTAAACATGTTATTATATTTTGTCAACCGGCAATATCATCCAGATACAAACTAACTTGTTTAAGGTCCCGCGATACAGGTTCGCCTAGTGCGGGTACTTAAGTTAATTCGTTGTTGGTTTTAGTCTTAGTCTAGAGATAAGCATAAGGAAATGTTATAGAATTTAAGTCACTTTATTTTTTACTACTTGTACTATTTGCTTGTCGATAATAAATAAATTTTATTATTATTATTTGTATCTCTCTTTGATCACGGGCCTATAAATCCCGGTCTTTTGATAGGCTTGCGCGGGGATACAGATCCAACACGTAGAGGCCCTTTGGAGAAATTTGCTGTGTTTTACACCTGCTGCAACCCATTCACGGCACAAAAATAGATATCCGTGAACCGGTCCCAGCAGGCATATAGAGGCTATTGGAGATTATATGGAAAAGACTAGTGGGTTATGGAGATGAAAGTTGGATGGATAAGAGATGGAACTATAGAAAAGAGGTCCGGATACCTGCCATAACAATGATTTCTCTTTGCTATCGAGGCAGGCGGTGACTTGCCGCCGACTAGATGGGCCCCCGTAAATGCCGTCACAAGAGACAGCCAGGAGCAACACCGGTGTAGGCGGCTCAGGAGTGTAGAGAGGTGTACACCGCTTTCTGCGTAGTGGCTTGACGGCCGCTGCACCAACTCGCGACTTACGCAAATTTACACTTCCACCCCTGGAGCGTATAGCTCATTATTATTATTATTATAATTTTTTTTACAACCTGTTAACGGAAAAATTTAGAATTTTTCTTGAATTTTTTGTTTTTTTTTTTGACGGGTACTTGTTAACCAAGGATTGAAAAATCAATCCAATGAATGAATAGACTGTAAATGAGGTTTTTTGGCAGGTGATGAAGAGATTCGTCCTGGGCACCAACTATGTTCGCGTCGATCTTCAAGAGGTGTTCGCCGGACGCATCGAACAAGCCAAGCCAGAAGGCACCAACACTCTCACGTGAGAAAAATACCGGATGAATTGATTTATATTCAAACCGAAATCAGAAGGGGATTCGTAAGTACTGTTGACACAACAAATGGCACAACATTTATCAAGAAAAGAGTGATTAATTAATCTATTGTCTGTAAATGAATATAAATATATAATATAATGTGAATAACTATGAATATATCCTAAATTGACTTATACACTGTTGTGTCAACAGTACCTTCGAATCCCATTCTAATCGCGGTTTGATAATAATTAATAATAGTGATCGTTATCAACGTGCACTTTTTGTGACAAAGGGCTTTTTTAACAGAAAAACCAAATACAGATGCAGAAGTTTTGCTTAAAAACGGGTATAGAAAACAAGCATGACGAATTCGAACGACGAATGACGACGAGTTCGTGACACAAAAATTATGACGTATAATTTTGTTTTCATACCACCTATTCGAATACGGGTCTTTTCTTCCCTGCTAGGAGGGATCAATGTGGCGCTTTTCTGTTCAAGGACTTCCTATTGCCAGCCTAAAAAATTACAATGAAATATGAAAATAAACAGTACGTTCATAATTGATAAAAAAATCTTCAGAATCGATTATTTACATAAATATGAAATATGTGATATATCTTTTATTTTTCTCATAGGTGGTGTGAAAAGCAGTATGTGCCACACGGTATCAAAATTATTACGTCTTGGGTGTTAACGCTTGAATCCTTCATTACATATGTACAGTCACCACACGGGAATGTTGAGCCACTTGCCACTGGTCGCAACTTGGTCGAATAATACAAATCGGGTTCCGAAATCTTATGAGGCTGGTATCACGACTTCGGCCGAACTCGTGATACCTGACTAATGGGGCGCGCGTTGCTACAGTTAGCCAATGACCGCTTGCGTTTTCTTCGGAAGGTGACATTACCATGGTTATATAATAAGAAAAATGTTTAACCAATGATTGTTCGCGATTTTTCCGGAAGCTGACGTTACTATAGTTACGTTATAACATCCGCTTTAGTCCTGGAGACGACGTCAATCTAACTTCAGAGCCCTGATGTTGATTTCGTTCACTTTCTTTTTAACGGCTGTCACTGAGAGTTATTTTTTTAAAGTTAGAATTTCAGTCAGAAACTATCAACTCTTTATTAAACATTTTTATGGCAATAGACATATTATAGGATTATAGGTAGATTGTCAAAGGTTCCATACTGGTACCATATTTCCACAAAGGTTACATAAGTACCTATTCAACTAACGTCAACTGAGCTGTGACGAATGATAATAAAGACAGCAAAGCATTTGTCTCTGTCAATGAAAAAAATATTTAAAATTGCTCGATAAATGGCTATTTATATTATTTTATTTTTATTTTATTTATTATGAAACAAACGGTCATACAAAAAAAAATATTGATTACAGATTATCGCCTTATTTCTTAGACCTACAGTTTCCATTAATGATTTACAACTTAAACCTAGACATGTAGACATGATATAAGTAAGTAGGTATTCATGTTTACTGTTTTACAGGATTTTTACACGGTATAATATATGAAAGTAACTAAGTAAACAAAACATTTAACTAAAGCAACTATTACAATTTTCATGGGAGTTATTCAGTGACAAAAGTGTTAAGATTTAAATTAATTATTTCGAAATACTGCTTTCAATGAGTCTATGGTACAAATTGAATATGTCAACATTCTTTACAATGCTATTATCATTGTAAAAAGTGCATGCACGTTTAATAAACAAGTTTTTTGAATAATTGGTTCTGCTACGAGGGATGGAAAATAAGTGTTTATGCCTCAGATGACATCGGCGTTCCTTATTACCAGGTACTCTTATAAAAATCTCTTTTAACAGGGTAGGGGCATCGATATGACTGTTTATTATTTTATACAGTAGAACTGAATCAACGCAGTCTCTCCGGCACTCGAGTGATTGCATTTTATGATGGTTTAACGATTCCGCATAATCTTTGTATTCAGCACCACATTTGAAATCAAGGGATTTAAGAAACTTTTTCTGCAATCTCTCTATCCTATCGATATGAATTTTGTAATGGGGTTTCCACACTGTACAAACAGCAACACTCCTAACGGACCATTAAAGACAGAGCAGAGAGAAAATGAAAGAGATAAATATAGTTATATTATGTCAACTTCAAATTAAATAATACACGGGAATGTTGATCGTTCGCACTGTTCGCAACTTGGTCGAATAATACAAATCGGGTTCCGAAATCTTACGAGACTAGTATCACGACTTCGGCCGAACTCTGCTGACCAATGGGGCGAGCATTGCTACGGTTAACCAATGATCGCTCGCGGTTTCTTCAGAAGGTGACATTACCATGGTTACGTAATAACAAAAACGTTTAACCAATGATTGATTACGAATTTTCCGGAAGCTGACGTTACTATAGTTACGTTATAATATATAACATCCGCTTTAGTCCTGGAGACGTCAATCTAACTTCAGAGCCGGTAATTTGACTGCTAAGCTGCTATGTAGAAATTTTCGTTCATTTTTCTTTCAACGGCTGTCACTGTCAGATATTGTTTCAAAGCTAGAATTTCAGCCAGAAACTATCAAGTCTCTATTAAACATTTGTATGGCTACTGACAGATTAAAGGATTATAGGTAGACTGTCAAACGTCTATCTACCATATTTCCACAAAGGTTACATAAGTATTCAACTAACGTCAACTAAGAGATGTGATGAATTATAATAAAGATAGCAATAGCATTTGTCTCTGTCAATAAAAAAATATCCTCGTAAGGCCCACCATACTATTTTCTTTAAATCTTATTTTGAACCTTGCCTTGTAAGGAATAGTGGTGAACTTCGTTTGTTTGAGAAAACGACCAAACAAAGTAAATGCTACTTTATTAAGTTTATAAAAGGTTTAAATTTCATTGAATTGGAGTGTACATTGTAATGTACATTGGGCCTTACAAGGATATGCATAATGGGTATGTGTATCACGAGTGTATTACTCTCCCTTCTTCAACCAGTCTGTTATGAATGTCTACTGTGTAACCACATTTTGGTCCAACCAACTTGGCAGTAAGAAAAGGCGGCAAATTCAAATTTTGTATATTTGGCATACGTAAAGTATTCAACTAACGTCAACTAAGAGATGTGATGAATTATAATAAAGACAGCAATAGCATTTGTCTCTGTCAATGAAAAAAATAATTTAAAATTTCCCGATAACATGGCTATTTGTAAAAATATCTTGATTTGGAAAAATACCTCGCCTAAAAATACCTTGCCTCGTCAGATAAATCATGAAATCCGATTTGAAGAAACCGTGATTAAATTACTAAACGGTTTTAGACAAATCTATGAAGAACTGTCGTTATCCAGTTTCCACAAGGAACAACGACATCTAGCGTCTAATCATGGCCGATAGCTAATTCTTAATTTTCGTAGACGAAGGAATTTTTATTATGTCAACTAGTTTTCAAATACTAAAATTTTGACGCAATAAAGATTCGATGACATATCATCGGGGACCATCGGAAATGTCGCGATCGTGCCTACTAACGAAAAATACCGAACCCATAATATTACACGACCAAATTGCATCCTTTGGCAAGTGGCTCAACATTCCTATGTAACTGACACGTGACTGTAAGTGTGATTCTCTTTCATGCAATATTTCCAATTTCTGAAGTGTATACCTAGCTGTGTTGCTGTTTGTACATGCAAACTCAAGCCGACTACGTACATAGATAGCTATTATATAGAACCTTGAGTGTTTGAGTATCTCTAAAAGGTTTACCAATTCGAAGTATCATACCTAATTGCTTAAATGATTTAGCTAAAATGGTGTCTATATGAGATATAAATGTCAGTTTGTCGTCCATAACAACCCCAAGATCACGAATTTCCTTTACTCTTACTAAAATATTATCACATAATTTGTAATCAAATTTTTTTTTCTAGAAAAACTAATTGTTTTTCATTTATCCGTATTAAGGAATAGATTATTATTTCTACAGTAAGTTTCAAAGCTGCACAGATCATTTTGCAATAGTTTACAATCAGCAGAGCTACGAATGACTTTATAAATTTTTGCATCATCTGCATAAAGAAGAATGCTTGAGTGGCTAATAGATTTTACTATGTCATTTATGTATAGAGTAAATAGAAGAGGCCCCAAGTGTGAGCCCTGGGGGACGCCAGAACATACATGCTTACTACGAGAAGTAAACCCAGAAACTACCACCGACTGTGTGCGATTTTCTACATAAGATTTAATCCACCGAAATAGGTCACCGTGTATACCGAGTTCCCAAATCTTACATAGTAAAGTATAGTGACAAATTTTGTCAAATGCTTTGGAGAAATCGGTATACACGGCATCCACGGAGAATCCGTCATCATCATCATCATCAGCGTCCACTGCTGGACATAGGCCTCCCCCAGAGAGTTCCACAAAGATCGGTCGTGAGCTGTCCGCATCCATTGGACACTCGCAACCTTTACCAGAATCCGTCATGCATAGCATTTATATATCTTGAATTGAAAAAATGTCAGATAAATCACGACATCCGATTTGAAGAAAATGCGTATAAATTACTCAACGTTTTTAGACAAATCTATGAAGAACTGTCGTTATCCAGTTTCCTCTAGGAACAACGACATCTAGCGTCTAATAATGGCCGATGACTAATCCTTAATTTTCGTAGACGAAGAAATTTTTATTATTTCAACTAGTTTTGGCATACTGAAATTTTGACGCAATAAACATTCGTATTTAACTGACATATCATCGGGGAACATCGGTCATGTCGCGATCGTGCCTACTAACGAAAAATACCGAACCCATAATATTACACGACCAAATTGCATCCATTGCCAAGTGGCTCAACATTCCCATGACTGTACGCTCAGGATTCAATATACGCCTACGCCGGACATATACCATTTTGATCTCTTGTGACACAATCTATTATTTCATTTAAGGCTTTTAATTTTGTACAATTTTTAAAACCGACTCCTTAAACTGCTCCGGAATTCGAGGCTCTTAAATTCGTAGGTGTACAGAAAATGTCATATTTCCAACAGGTCGGCGCTGGACCATTTCTTCACGCACAACAACCTGGCCATAGTGTGGTGCTCTCCGTGCGCGTGCGTCGTGTGGTCGGCGTCCGCGCCGGCGCCGCCGTACTACATGCTCGAGCCGCACGCCGCTGGACCTACTGGACTACGTACTGATGGCAAGGTGGGCTAAGTCTTACTCTATATCTCTTTCTTCCTCTCTCTCTCGCTCTTTCTATCTCTCTCATTATCTATCTCGCTCTCTCTCTTACTATCTCTCTCATTCCATCTCCCTCTCTCTGTCTGTGGCTATCTCTATCTTTCTCTCTCCCTCCCTCTATCTCTCGCTCTCTCTCTATCTATATCTCCCTTTCACTATCTGTCTGGCTTTCTATCTCTCTCTCTTTCACTCTCTCTCCCCCTCTCTCTCTCGCGCTCTTACTATCTCTCTCCTTCCGTCTCCCTCTCTCTGTCTATGTCTCTCTCTTTCTACCGGCTGACAACCAAAACTCACTATAAAAACTGTTATTAGGTTATTACTCTTAGCAACCTCTTATGTCAGTAATTGATACGATCTCTATTTCAAGTAGGTATTTTTTACTTAGTGAGTTTTGGTTGTCAACCGACGATATATCTTTTTCTTTCTCTCTTCCTCTCTTTACTTGATGGCAGAGTGGACTGTTTCTATTACTACTACTAATTTATTGTCACGACATCGTAACTATCTCTCTATGTATCTCTCTCTATATCTCTCTCTCGCACTCTTTCTATCTCTCTCTTTCCGTCTCCCTCTCTCTGTCTATATCTATCTATCTCTCTTTATCTCGCTCTTTTTATATTTCATACTATTTCTCTTTCTGTCTCGATATAAATTCGACCTTGACTCAAAAGCATAAAGTTAAAACTTACAAGTCAGAGAAATTGCTAAATCCGACCTTATGACTTTCATGTCGAGTTATATTTTGTAAACGGCAAGGTACCTCACTCTGTCTCACTCTATCTCTCTATGTCCCTATTTTGTAAATGCATAATATAATTCATCATCATCATCATCATCAGCCTATGTTAGTCCACTGTTGGACGTAGGCCTCTCCTATTAACTATGCGTATAGACGCATGCCCATAATCGCCACGCTGGGCAAGCGGATTGGCGATCACAGTAATGTGTCCACTATGATGACGCTGCTGCCCATCATCAATTTTGTAAAATGGTCAGTGACACTTCAATCCCTTAGTCGACTCTTACGACACCCGCAGGAGGAGTTGGGGTGGTGTAAATGTAATATAATTATTGGTAGTTTAATGAAATATTTTCTTTCAGGACATTGGTACAGCGTGTGTTCTGACGTTTACATCTCCCAAACTGTTGGCGTTCGCGTAAGTTACAGAAATTATCGAGAGTTTTAATATTATTTTTAACCGACTTCAAAAAAGGAGTCGACAAATTTATTTTTTGTTGAATGTATGTTACCCGATATCTCCGAGAATCGTGAACCGATTTTTTTGTGATCGAACGTGTGTAACTCAGAAATGGTCCCGTTGACACCAAGTTGGGGTCTGATGATGGGATCTTGGAGAAATCGAGGGATCTCTTCAAATGTTATAGGTACAAGTATGGCGCTTTTGGTAATTTTCATTCATTTACAAGAATTTGCATTCAGAAAGTAGGGTTTGAGGAAACCATTGATGGAAACAAATCGGGGATCTTGGAGTAATCGGTTGAAGTCAGTTTTTAAATTTTGAATTTGGTGATTATTATTATAACTCTTACTCTTACATCACATCAATGAATGAATGAATGAAAGTCTATTCACAAGAACATATTATGGTGCATTACAGTAGATGTTATAAATATTTACATTGGTGATCCTTAATATGTTCTGCCATAAGGCATGTGAAAATTGTTATAGTCATGACCATGACACGTCAAAGCCATGTATGTGTAGGTATATACATTTATATTGTGTTCATGCAATGTCTTCCATACAAACTAAGAATATTGGATTAAGACAAAGACATTGTAAATAATCATTATTATTGAGGCATGCATGTCATCATTATCATTATATTAAATTACAGTAATAAATATCAAAGGATGTATATTAAGGTGTAAATCTACGTATAACTAAAACTTATAATTCAAATATTCGTCAATCGTGTAGAAGCATGCGTTACATAATATGTCTTTAAACTTAATCTTAAATTGGGTGTCCGGAAGTATCTTAATAGATGTAGGGATTTTATTGAAAATTCTTATACACATATAGTATGCACTTTTCCTTCTAATTTTTAGCTTACATGGTGGTATTGCCATCTGGTATTGTCTGAGTGGTCTATTCATCAAATTATTAAATGGTGGGAAAAGTTCTAAATTTTGTTTTACAAATACAGCCGCCTCATATATGTACAGGCATGGGAGTGTAAGTAGTTTATACTCGACAAATACGGATCGGCATGACTCTCTTCTATTTTTACCGTAAACCGTTCGTACGCAATTTTTTTGAGCTATAAATGCTCGATCTACTTCCACCGAGTTGCCCCAGAGGATTATTCCGTATCTTAATACGGACTCGATATAAGCATGGTAAGTAACGAGGGCGGTTTCTTGCGAAACAGTTTCTTTGAGTCGCCATAGTACAAATTTAAATTTATTAATTTTTTTGCATACATTGTCAAGGTGTTTTTTCCAATTGCAATGGGTGTCTAGTGCCATACCTAAGAAGACCGAGTGCTCAACTTCTTCTATTTCAATATCGTCGTGTTTAATTTTAATATGTCTTGTTGGTGCCTTGTATGATCTAAACTGTATAAATTTCGTTTTCTTAAGATTTATTGATAGGTTGTTTTCTGTAAGCCAAGTTATTACGTCATTTAACGCCATATTTACATTAAGTTCGTATGTATCTATATCAGTACCTTTTACGATTATTGTAGTATCGTCGGCAAATAGAATTGAAGTATGCTGCGTAGATTCAGGTAAGTCATTAATGTATGGAATAAATAATAGCGGTCCTAAAATACTGCCTTGTGGCACACCGTAAGCATTTATTTTGTATTTGGACGTATATGGCTTAAGTTTATTTTTTTCTATTCGGTCTATCTGAGTGCACTGTTTTCTTTCAGATAGGTAGCTTCTAATCCCGTAACGTTCTAGCTTATTGAGAAGCCGGTTGTGACAAACAGTGTCAAAAGCCTTTGACATGTCTAATAGTAGTGCTCCTACCGGGATGCCTTTGTCTATACAATCGGTAACTATGTTGTTTAACTTAAAACATGCTAGAGATGTTGATTTTCTTTTTCTAAATCCATTTTGTTCATCCCTGAAGAACGTTAAATTTATCTAGAAAATTTTCTATTCTATTGTACATTGCTCTCTCGTATATTTTAGCTATAACCGGAATCAGAGTGATAGGACGATAATTCCCTATTTCAGATTTATCACCTTTTTTAAAGATTGGTTTTACCACAGACTTTTTCAGTATCGAGGGGAAAATGCCCTGTTCAAATGATATGTTAATCAGATACGATAAGGGGAATGATAGTATATACGCAACACTTTTTATAATTTTAGTTGGTATTTTGTCAAAACCGGTAGAGGGAGTATTACGAAGTGAGGATATTATTTTATATATTTCGCACGGGTCGGTAGGAGATAAGAATATACTATGTTGTTGGCTATTAAATGTCAGTGAAGTTTTAGAGGTTGTAGGATTTTGGTTGATGTTAATAAAGTGGTCGTCGAATTCTTCGGCAATTTTTTGAGGACCATGCAGTAGTGTTCCGGACTTGTCTCGAACGGTAGATATTTCTTTTTTGGATTGCTGATTATAACTACCCTTAATGACATTCCATGCAGCCTTGCATTTATTAGAAGTATTCGATATAATTTTGGTATTATGTATCTTCTGTGAATAGGAAATGCATTTTTTAAGTACTCTAGTGTAGGCATGTAATTCTTGTTTATTAAGGTCTTTCTCGTGTGTACTTCTCTGATACTTAAGGAAAAGTTTCCTCTTAGTTGCACAACAACGTTTGAGTGATTTGGAGATCCATTTTGTCTTTTTAGTTTCATTAGTTAATTTTATTTTTTTTAACGGGAAAGCAAAGATTATGGAATAAAGCGATTAGTTCATGGAATTTTTTGAAGGCTTCATCAGCACAATGTTCATCATAAATTTCTGAAAATGATAATTGCTTCATATGATTTTTAAATAAGAGAATATTTTCGTCACAATAATCTCTTTTTGTAACATACCATTCTCGTACAGTTGTGTGCAAAATAATAGCAGCAGTCAGAAAATAGCAGTCAATAAGAAAATTAAAACTTGGAGGAATTATTTTGGGACTTTTTTTTGTTATTCAAGTACATAACATAATATTCATTCAAAATGAACTGCAAACTTTAATGAGGTAATATTGAAAGTAAGACAAACGTGGCCATGAAAACCAGCTTTTTTACCCCCTAGCAGGAATGGTGTTCAAAACTGAAATACCTAATGGAAAATACACAATTGTGTGCAATTATTTCAGTGGACGTCTTTTGGCTGAAATGATGATGATGATGATGATGATGATGATTGTAGTTTCGTATCTTGTCTATTGTTGTCAACCAAAGCTTTACATATACACCCAACTCATCCAGAAATATATATTTTTTCCTGTATGACCATCTTCCTCGCAGAGTGTACAAATTTTCGCTTATTTCGATTTTTTGTTGAAGTTTCACCGATAACTTAGTTTGTTTCTTAATGTTTGCTATGACCAGGGCTTCAGTGAAGCAAACACACCAATTACTTCAATAAAAAATCGGAATAATCGAAAATTTGTACACTCTGCGAGGAAGATGGTCATACAGGAAAAAATATATATTTCTGGATGAGATGGGTGTATATGTAAAGCTTTGGTTGACAACAATAGACAAGATACGAAACTATAATAATTGCACACAATTTTGTATTTTCCATTAGGTATTTCAGTTTTGAACACCATTCCTGCTAGGGGGTAAAAAAGCTGGTTTTCATGGCCACGTTTGTCTTACTTTCAATATTACTTCAGTAAAGTTTGCAGTTCATTTTGAATGAATATTATGTTATGTACTTGAATAACAAAAGAACAAGGAGGTTGGAACTCTTAGGGCGCCTATAGAGAGACGGCGTGACAGACAAAACCCGTGCCACGCATATGCGTTTTACGCATATGTGCTGTCAGTACCTCTCGGGACGTCATGGGTATATAAACTATAAAAATATACCAAGAATGCCACATTGCTCTGTAATCTGGTGCAGGAACCAGTCTACGTACATTATTAAACAAAATTCAAACGTTTCCTATCACAGGTAAGTAAAAAAAGTTATATTAAATTGAATATAAAATTAGTATGGGCGAGAGACATAGTGAAGAGACACGACGCTGAATTTGTTGTCGATAGTCTATGTAAACTCTTACAACTAAACGATGTTAGTAGAAATTCAAAATTTGTTCCCGAGTTACGGACGTTTCCTATGTATAAGTAAGTATAATTATGTGTATTTCTCTATTTAAGTACATATATATATCGTCGCCTAGCACCCACATTACAAGCCTTAATTGATCTTACCGTGGGACTAGGTGGATTTGTGTAAGATGTCCCAAGTTATTAATTCATTAATTAAATATTATTTATTGCACACCTTGAACAAACAAACCAATGCAAAGGTAACATATATAACTAGACAGAGGTTGAACAACATGCGGTCTTAAGACCGCATGTTGTTCAACCTCTGTCTAGTCTTACCCTTAACACTTGTTGTTTAACTTTAACCTTAAAGCTAACAACTTAATGTAAGTAGGTGTAGGTACTTATTGTAAATATAAGTTTAAATAAATGTATACATTTTACTGTTTTTATATCATTCATAACGACATCATTTTACTGAGATTTTAAAAATGAGAATGTTTGAATAGCTTTTTTCAAGTAACATTTTTAGTCAAATAACTGTTGGTTTTAATCTATCGATAAAAATATCGAGCCATACCACAACACTATTTACATTAACATGTCAAAATTACCTGACACGGTCGATTTCTATGAAAATGACAGCCAAGGCCGCCTCTATCTATAAGGTTACACACTAAAGAGGTCCGTGCTCTGTGCAAAAGAAGGTCCCAAAATAATTCGTCCAAGTTTTAATTTTCTTATTGACTGCTATTTTTTTACTGCTGCTATTATTTTGCACACAACTGTACATATTTCCTCAAATTGGTGGGGAAGGTTATGACTTGAGCAGTATCATGGTCTGATAGACCCAATTTTAATGTTGTACCTTTCGCAGTTTTCAAGTTGCTTATAATATGATCTATGCAGTTGTTTTTACGAGTAGGCTCATTTATATGGCTAAACATATTAT
The DNA here is from genome assembly GCA_025490895.1 of Thaumatotibia leucotreta. Lineage (NCBI taxonomy): Eukaryota > Metazoa > Arthropoda > Insecta > Lepidoptera > Tortricidae > Thaumatotibia > Thaumatotibia leucotreta. The sequence goes on along the minus strand of JALPQI010001215.1, from coordinate 78,701 downwards.
AATTTTCCAGTATACTATGATACAACTTAGTTGTCCTATTTTCAATTAATGTATTGATATTCAAATCACCTCTTATAACAATTTTTTTACTAGTTTTAGATCTAAGAAATTTTAATAATTTATTCAATTGTTCAAAAAATATGTCAATATCTGAATCAGGAGTCCTGTATATACAAACTACTATTAGATTACAATTAAATATTTCAACGCCACAGCATTCGAAATCTCGTTGCATTGAAAATGTTTGTATGAATGGTATATCCTCCGCATCCAGTGCTTTATCAACCATTATAGCAACACCACCTCGTTTCTTAGGTCGAGAGAAAAATGACACAAGTTCATAATCCTTAAAAACTAAATTGTTTTCAGTGCCAGAGCAAAGAAATGTTTCTGAGAAGCAGATTACACTAGGAATAGACTCTTTGTTTTTAAAACTATCAATAACTATTTCTAATCCATCTATTCTTGACAGAACCCCGGCAATGTTTTGACGAAATACACAAAAAGCATTATCTTGAGGTACGAAAAGTCCGGTTCACTGTTATTTCTGGATTTGGGTCCTCTTGATAGGAGCTGGTGGTAGAGGTTCTAGGTTCTGCAAGCTTCAAAATTTCAGCAGCGATTCTACTGTTTTCGTCGTTTGTGCAAGTCTGTTCCAAGCATGTATCATCATCATCAGCCTTTATAAGTCCACTGCTGGACAAAGGACTTTCCTTTTGCGTATGCGTCAACGCAATGGGAAGTAATTTGCATGATCGCTACGCTGGGTAAGCAGGTTGGCGATTGCAGTAATGTGTCCACTATGATGACGCTGCCCATCTTAAATAAATATGTTGACGGTGACACTTCAATCCCTTAGTCGACTTTATGACTCTCATGGGAAGAGCTGGGGTTACATACAAATGCAATAAAACTTTTAACCTTTGGAATGCTATGAACGGGTTTCAAACGTACATATAAATAGCACCGTGCCGTGTGGTGACGGCAGTAAGAATACATTTGTCACCACCCCAACTCCTCCTGCGGGTGTCGTAAGAGTCGACTAAGGGATTGAAGTGTCACTGACCACTTTATAAGATTGATGATGGGCAGCAGCGTCATCATAGTGGACACATTACTGCGATCGCCAATCCGCTTGTCCAGCGTGGCAATTATGGGCATTTACCTCCTAATGCGTCTATACGCATAGTTAATAGGAGAGGCCTACGTCCAGCAGTGGACTAACATACAGCCTGATGATGATGATGATGATGATATAAATGGTAGGCACATGCTGAGTGAAATTCACCACTTTTTCGAAATGTCCAAAGTTGCTTGTAATTTGTATTGTCTTTTTTTTAACCCGATTAATAATTATTATGCAATTTTAGTAACAGAATAGGAAAGTTTTATTCAAGTGTTGCGATTTTAGTTAGCTGCTGTATCATCGATTTTATTAGCATGTTAGAGTTTGAATGAAACGTGATACATACTTATTATTGCAGCAAATGTACAAACCAGGTAGGTAACGGTTTTATCTCCATACAAAAGAACGGTTCGAATTCCATTCTTTTTCGTTCTTCGGTATATATATTTTTTGTTAATGGAGTAATTCAAAAATACGATGTTAATAATTACATACAATGTTGAAAACTACATAAAAATTGTGAAACATTTAAAATATTTAGCTATTTCCAGGTTTTTCTACAAAAAACCGGTTCTGATTATCCCTTTGTACTTCAAAACTTTTCAGCATACCCCGTTATCAATGTTGCAGATTCATTGAAACTGAGTCATAGGGTTGTCACAAAAGGTTAAATTTTTTGAGGTGATATTTTCATTTGCATTTTTCTTAATTGTGATATTTGGCTATTGCATGGGCAGCTGATTTCCCATTCATTTTCACATTCTATTGTATATTTTCTAAACACTTTAACGACTTCATCCCAACAATCGTCATAATTGTATATGTCAACATGTTTTAATAAGAATCGAAGACATCTTACTTTAAAATGTATGGTGCATTGGCACAAATGTATCTTATTTTTATCTGTAACAGAAAAACCCGAACATTTTATTTAAAAGAAACTATTATCAAAAATGCTTAACTAAGTACTCATTCGAAAAATTAATACTGTAAGTATGTAGGTACATTTTTTAAACTTATTTATACACTGTTATTTGTACAAGTTACAAAATTCACGGACCATTTTCCGCGTCGCATTTGGGTTACTTCTAATTTCGCCATCAGCTCCAGCTTACACCGGAAAAATTCTGCGTGATCAATGAGGAAATTCATGATCACTATCACTTCAATACATAGTATAAAATAGTCACTTTTTCTGTCCCTGTGTCCCTTTGTACGCTTAAATCTTTCAAACTAGGCAACGGATTTTGATGAGATTTTTTTTATTAGGTATAGTAATTCAAGAGGAATGTTTATGTGTAGGTATAGTACCCGTGCGCAGCCGGGCGGGTCGCTAGTTTTAAATATATATTAAAACTATTAAAAGACTGAATTACATAATGTCATAAATCAATTTTGACAAATAAATGACGCTATCACATATTATAGACTAAAAACGGAATATAACTTTTTTTTTATTACGGGGTGAAAAGAGGTTTTATTTTGTTAACAACTTCAAATACCATGTCATATTATATAGGTACGTAGGTATACTAAAATTAACATGTAAAGTGCCAACCCTAGCGTTTTCAATGAATCTGCAACACTGATAACGGGGTATGCTTTTCAGTGATGCATGTGATTTGTTTAGATTGCAAACTTTTTGTCGTTTTTTTTTTTTTAAATGTCACAGTTTTAAGTTTGAAACCTTAAAAAGAATTATGTCAAGCATACTGGCATATGTCATGGAAATAAAATAAATGTCACTTGTAATGTAAATTACCGAATTTAATTTAAAACAGTAAAAAATACACCATGTAATTCATGTATCTTCTCGGAACCGGATGCTAATGGAAATTGCAGTGTTTTTAAATTCCAGTATATAATCTAAGTGTTAGTATTTTCACATTTTTTTTAATATAATTATTTTCAAAACTACAATTTATGTACATAGATTAAATTTAACTAATCTACTTAACGTAACCTATATCTAAAATTGGCCCTTGTAGCATTGTACCGAGGATGCTGGCGGCATTTCCTCGCTGTATCGCAATTTATACTGATGCGTTGTGCGAGGAAGTCGCCAGCTCTTCGGTCTTTACTTCGTAATTAGTGACATTAATTATCATTGAAATTTTCATGAAATTGGGGAAAAATTAAAACTTAGACACAAGGGGTTTACGGTAAATGCTCTAAATGCTGTAAGAAATCTCCAGTTTTTTTTCTAGTTCTGCTTATTGTGTACGTCGAAGCTCTTTAACTTCATTGCCTTAATAAGATAGTGTAAATATATTCTTGGCACCTAAACTATAATGATAAATATTTGACATCGACTGTACATTATATTTGTCTCACTTTTCCAATCTAGTCTAGTACATGACTTTGGAACCTCCAAATCCTAAAAACACATTTATTAAGCTGCCACGGTATCCTACTTTTCTAAAATGAAAATACCTGAATATTTTTTTTACTTAGGTACGTATTTTGCACATAGAATCGTTTTATTTTAATCAACTAAACTGCTATTTACAACAGAAAACGTGTACGTTGGGTAGAAAGTTGTTTACCAGGGTCGCGTTTTATAAAGTTACAATTTACAATTTTGCTGCTTGCCTCTCTTTACGAGCCCCGATGCATATGTTCTCGTCCAGTTAGACAGTTTTTCGAGATTATCCCGTTCATCCGGGGGAAAAGGTTTAGAGACAAAACCTTCACTATTCAATAGTAGTACTAAAATAGTTTCTTTGAGTATAAAATATTTGGACTTAATAAATCAGAATAAAAAAAAAACTATTTTACGAGAGGTATTTTTATAAATTTTTTCCACAATTTTTAATTTTGTAAATAATCAATGAATGTAAAGAACGCCATTAATATTAAAGACGACTGATGCACTGCGAATTTTGCGTCAAGCTTATAAGCGCGGAATTACGGTGGTGAACGAAAATATAATTTAGACACTGGTTTGTTAAAATCGATTTATTAAACAACAAAAGCGTACTTCAGATTGTTGTGTCTCTTGAAATGTAGTACATTAACCATGACTAACGTTCATAAAATTTACCATTAGCATAATGTGATCATTTTTAAAAAATTCAAAAATTTGTAAAAATTGTTTCGAGCTAGACGAACTCCACTGCATCGGGGCTCGTATAGCCAATATGTGCGTGCGTTAGAGAGGCAAACAGCGAACAAGACTAACAACAACAAGGATGAACAGACATTTTTAGTATTCGTTCTGAAGTCCATTCATCCTTAGCTGTCTTATCTAGTAAACAACTTTCTAACCTAAAAGTACACGTTTTCTTTTGTAAACTGCCATAATAGGCATGATGACTGGCAAGTCAAATCAGCATCTTTTTTCGAACTGTCAAAACGATCACCACTGTGGAATTTTATATGAAATACTCATACGGGACGTCACGTTTGAGTACTGCCAAATGACCTACTCTTTTAAGTTCTTTTCAATTTATGAAATAGAAGTTCTGTACAAAAATTACTGCAATCTACATCTTAGTAATAATTTCTTCGTGTATTATGTCGTGCATCATGTTAAATAATGTATTTTAACTACAGTCATCTTCCCTATTTGCCTATAAGTACCAAAATATCTTTTAATCAAACAGGAGTTTACAACAAAAAACGTGTACTTTTAGGTTAGAAAGTTGTTTACTAGATAAGACAACTAAGGAGGAGTTTACACCAACTGGTGGTTGACTCAACTGTCTAAAAATTCGCAGCTACCTCCAAAACATACCTCCGAAAGAGCGCTCGAAGAGGAACTACCACGTGTTCAACGTGTCTGTCCGCGTGGCTCCGATCAAGAAGCTGACGAAAGAACCGCCGCTTGTGAAGTCGACGCCTAACGTCAAACTGTTGCCTGCTACCAGCAAGGTACAATACAATACAATACTCTTTTCACTTCTCATGCTCAAAAACTGCACCTTTATGTCGTGCGTAGACGACATAAAATCGCATTTTATGGTCTAGAGTATAAAAGTATTTTTTTTCTAAGGCTAAGGTAATCCGTCCCAACAGCCAAACAGTTAAAACATTGCACAATTTTATTGAGCATTAAAATAGTGTAGCTAACAAAAATTGTTATATTATTTTTATTTATATTAAGTACAATATTAGAATTGTTTCGGAACGACCCAAAGCTATTCATCATACAATAGAAGAGGGGAAAAAAGATATAAGTGTGGAAAATAAATAAAATAAAAAAAAAAAATAAAAAATCACAAAAGTAGGTACTCTAAAATGGTATAAATTTTTAAAATTTTGCGGATGCCTCAAATTCGAACACGTGAGTGACAAAGGGCCAGATGAGACGTAATGCTGTATGAAAATTCATTACTGCCCATAGGCATCATGACGCTTCTACGGCGGGCATCGCCTGCGCCCATTGACACACTTACTGAACAGATGTGTTGAAAAAAAATGTGACACGTTCTTTCGTGTCTGGCTAGTGTTGTAGAACGTGAATATGTAGGACCTTCTTTTCCTTTCAGAATTAGTATTACCAATATATTCCCAAATTCATCACGTACATTTTATTCAGGTGGGCATCGACGGGCTGAAGCGTCGGGCTTCAGAGGCGGACAGGAAGCACCCGCCTGGCGGGCTCACCTGCCAAGATGCTCAGCGCGCCACCGATGCTTATGATAAAGAACAGGTCAAGTTGAAAGGTGAGAATGAGAAGCCTTGGTAGTCGCTTCTGAGATCGGACCCGCCTGGCGGGATCACTTGAAATGATGTCTAAGCCACTTATGCGTATGATAAGGTTCAAAAGGATGAGTTCAGTCGTGGTTGTCGCTTCGGAGACAGCACCCGCCTGGCGGGCTCACCTGCCAAGATGCTCAGCGCGCCACCGATGCTTATGATAAAGAACAGGTCAAGTTGAAAGGTGAGAAGCCTTGGTAGTCGCTTTGCATATCGGACCCGCCTGGCGGGATCACTTGAAATGATGTCTAAGCCACTTATGCGTATGATAAGGTTCAAAAGGGTGAGTTCGGTCGTGGTTGTCGCTTCGGAGATAGCACCCGCCTGGCGGGCTCACCTGCCAAGATGCTCAGCGCGCCACCGATGCTTATGATAAAGAAAAGGTCAAGTTGAAAGGTGAGAAGACTTGGTAGTCGCTTCGCATATCGGACCCGCCTGGCGGGATCACTTGAAATCATGTCTAAGCCACTTATGCGTATGATAAGGTTCAAAAGGGTGAGTTCAGTCGTGGTTGTCGCTTCGGAGATAGCACCCGCCTGGCGGGCTCACCTGCCAAGATGCTCAGCGCGCCACCGATGCTTATGATAAAGAACAGGTCAAGTTGAAAGGTGAGAATGAGAAGCCTTGGTAGTCGCTTCTGAGATCGGACCCGCCTGGCGGGATCACTTGAAATGATGTCTAAGCCACTTATGCGTATGATAAGGTTCAAAAGGGTGAGTTCGGTCGTGGTTGTCGCTTCGGAGATAGCACCCGCCTGGCGGGCTCACCTGCCAAGATGCTCAGCGCGCCACCGATGCTTATGATAAAGAAAAGGTCAAGTTGAAAGGTGAGAAGACTTGGTAGTCGCTTCGCATATCGGACCCGCCTGGCGGGATCACTTGAAATCATGTCTAAGCCACTTATGCGTATGATAAGGTTCAAAAGGGTGAGTTCAGTCGTGGTTTTCGCTTCGGTGATAGCACCCGCCTGGCGGGCTCACCTGCCAAGATGCTCAGCGCGCCACCGATGCTTATGATAAAGAACAGGTCAAGTTGAAAGGTGAGAATGAGAAGCCTTGGTAGTCGCTTCTGAGATCGGACCCGCCTGGCGGGATCACTTGAAATGATGTCTAAGCCACTTATGCTTATGATAAGGTTCATAGTTCATAGTTTATTTATTCATAAAACAATACAATGATTGTGTTTGAACATTAGTATTTACACGAATATCATTACATAATTAAATCTAAAATGAAAAACATAATTGTTCATAATTAAAACTACAAAAATGTACATATTCATGAATTGGCAAATATTTCATCAATACTATAGAAGCTTCCCCTCAATAAATATGCTTTCAATTTTTTACTGAATGTAGCACAGTTCGTAATGCTTTTTAATGTGGTCGGAAGCTTATTAAAAATATTGATTGCCTGGATTCTAGTGCAATGCTGCTCAATCTTGTTTTTTGGACAGAAAACAGGCTTAAAACTTTTTGTTCGCGTAAGTAAGCGTAAATTTTGTTCTTCACTGGTCTCATATTTAGACATATTTTTAACAAATGTAGTGAGTAAGATGAACACGTATAAGCTGGGAACCGTCATAACTCCCAATTTTATAAAATACTCTCTACATGACACCCACTGAGGCAGACGCAAAATAGATCGTATCGCCCTTTTTTGCAAAACCAGAGCTTTGTTTAAATTATACATGTAACTATTTCCCCAGAACATGACACTGTACCGTATTCTGGATTCAACTAGTGCATAGTAGACTGTCTGGAGTTGTTGCACTGTCAATTCGTCCCTAAGGCTTCTAATGGCGTAACAAGCTGAATTTATGGAATTTTGAATAGAAACTAGTTCTTCCTTCCAATTTAGTGCCGAGTCGATACGCACCCCAAGAAATTTTACGCAATCTACCACGTCTATTTTTGTTCCATTCATAGTTACGTTGAGAGAATCAGTTTTTTTACAGTTATTCTTAAATAGCATGATCTGCGTTTTTGCCGCATTTAGTCTTAAATTATTAATCTTAAACCAATGCTGAAATGCCTCAAGCGCATATTTCGTCCTCTCTTCAAGTTCAGAGATACTGTTTGCGGAAACTATTGCGCTAGTGTCATCAGCAAATAATGTCAAATGGCATTCGGGTACGACGTTACAGATGTAGTTGCACAAGTCATTTATAAATACGATAACTAAAATAGGGCCCAAAATGGAGCCCTGAGGTACCCCTCTCTTGACATTGACAAGGTCAGATTTTATGGGTTCTACCATATTGTTGTCCGTATTTTTTATCTCTATGAATTGTTTACGGTTGCTAAGGTAATTTCGCAAAAGTCGGTAAGTACAACCCCTAAAACCATAAAATTCCAGTTTTTTCCGAAGTATGTCATGATCTACGGTGTCGAAGGCAGAGCTGAGGTCAAGAAATAGTCCCGCGACCCTTTTTCTATTGTGGACTTGTGTCACAACATCACCAATAAGCGTATCTATTGCGTCCAACGTTCCTATATTTTTTTGAAAACCGTATTGTTTTGGGTTAATAATTGAATGTTCATTCAAATGCGAAACCATGCGAAATTTAATAACTTTTTCGAAGATTTTTGACAAGACTGGTAGAAGTGAAATTGGACGATAGTTTTGTGGATCTGTTTTTACTCCTTTTTTATAAACAGGCAATACTCTAGCTACCTTAAAGTGGTCCGGAAAAATGCCAGACTTATAGCATTTATAGAAAAAATCAGCAAGCGGACCAGAGAGTAAATCTACACATTTTTTAACTACAGTAATAGGTATTTCATCGTATCCATATGAAGTTTTATTTTCCATACTCTGAATAATCCTGGATACTTCATAAGGTAAAATTGGCTGCCATAATATATCTGTGTAGCGATGTAGAGTCCAATGTTTTAGAGAAGATTCTACAGAAGACAAATTGCCCGTGCTTGGAATTTTACTATGATCAAACTGTGATGAAAATATGTTAGCAATTTCTAAGGGATTTTGCACCATTTTGCTGTAAGATTTAAGAACTATGTTTTCCTGTTTACGACATTTAAATTTGCCTCGACATTTATTAACTACACTCCAGATTGCCTTACATGATTCTTTAGCTTTAATAATTTCGCTTTGCACTGCTAACTTTTTAGCATTCCTGATAACCTTTCTATAAATATTCAAAAGGGGGTGAGTTCAGTCGTGGCTGTCGCTTCAGAGATAGCACCCGCCTGGCGGGCTCACTTGCCAAGATGCTCAGCGCTCCACCGACGCTTATGATAAGGATCAGGTCAAGTTGAAAAGCGAGTTCAGGCTTGGTAGTCGCTTCGAATATCGGACCCGCCTGGCGGGATCACTTGAAATGATGTCTAAGCCACTTATGCGTATGACAAGGTTCAGACTTAGTTAAATGGTGAGTTCAGTCGTGCTCGTCGCTTTGGAGATAGCACCCGCCTGGTGGGCTCACCTGCCAAGATGCTCAGCGCTCCACCGACGCTTATGATAAGGATCAGGTCAAGTTGAAAGGTGAAAATGAGAAGCCTTGGTAGTCGCTTCTGAGATCGGACCCGCCTGGTGGGATCACTTGAAATGATGTCTAAGCCACTTATGCGTATGACAAGTTTCAGACTTAGTTAACCCTTAGGTGCATAATTATGGTATCACACATTTTATTTCTGAAATGACTTATGTAAACAATCGATGCCAATTAGAACTCTGTTGTTCAGTGTGACAGTCGCAATTGATTACTTATTTCGACATGTGTCATTTCGGTCTTATCGTTTTTGATACTGTATGCACCTAAGGGTTAAAGGGTGAGTTCAGTCGTGGTTGTCGCTTCGGTGATAGCACCCGCCTGGTGGGCTCATCTGCCAAGATGCTCAGCGCCACCGACGCTTATGATAAGGATCAGGTCAAGTTGAAAGGTGATTCAGGCTTGGCAGTCGCTTCGCATATCGGACCCGAATGGCGGGATCACTTGAAATGATGTCTTAGTCACTTATGTCCCTATAACTTACGTAAGAACTCACAGGTGTAATTCTAGCCTAACAAATATTATACCTTATTTCATGTTCCGAGTCGTTCCAGGTCGCCGCAACGCCAACGGTTGGCTGGTGCTGCAGGATGGCTCGCAGTTCCTCAGCGCGAGACATTCCATTGCGTGCCGCAAGTTCCCTCACGGATCTCGCGGGCTGCAGGTAACCACCGTAGATTTTAGTCATTCATCATAACCTCAACAAGTGCGAGTTATTACATCACTACATAGTATAAAATAAAGTCACTTTTTCTGTCCCTATGTCCCTTTGTAAGCTTAAATCTTTAAAACGACGCAACGGATTTTGATGATTTTTTTAAATAGGTAGAGTAATTCAAGGGGAAGGTTTTTATTGTAGGTGTAGTACCCGTGCGCAGCCGGAGCGGGTCGTAAGTTGTTTATAAACTGCTTTTTATTTTTCGAAACCCGTGACAATTGGCGCAAGGTTTAGAATAATTTTCATTTAATCTTGACATGAGGTTCGGCTTATGTCGGAATTTCGCTACAATTGTAGTGTTTTTTTGTGACAATCGCAAATAAGCATTTATTTACTCAAATTTGGGCCAATCAACTTTTCGATCGACATATTTTCTGTCTCTTGCGTTATTTTTTATGAACTTAGGTACATTTGTTCGTCATTGAATACTATACACATATTTACAATGAAAAACCGTTGGAACCTAAATGTATCGATGTGAACTTGTGCGACTAACGCATGTACAATTTATAAGCTTTTTTTTAAAGAAACTTAATGAAATTGTCACCTGCGTTATGGGACAAAAAAGTGTCGATTGAAAAGTTGATTGACCCATTTATCAAAGTTCCTGCACTACAGTTACAGCTTATTAGTCTACAGTGTAGTTTGTTCGTGGCAAACATACTCCGGTGGTAAGCGGTAACTGAAGCCGATTAAACTCCCCCGATTGGAAAAACAGTAAATTTACATTTATAGCATCTGTCAACGCAGTCAGTTTAGTTACTAGTATTCTCTGATCTTTGGTTTAGCGGTTCTTGGTGTTCGTTCAAAGGGGTTAACCAAACAAATTCCTCAGGCCTTGGCGTGCGCCGTGATGGCGGTAGCCATGTCCCGCGTCCAAGATGTCTGCCGCTGGTGCTCCTCGACCCTGGACGCTGTACTCCTTAGCGGAGACCAGCTCTACCAGGATAGCTATCTCCACTACAGGCCCAGGGGCACGAAGATACTCAAGATGGAACAGGTTTGTCTTTAATTGAATGGATTTGAATTTGTGTTGATGTCTTAGCTCCAAGGCTGCTGTTGGTGATACTCTTCGACCCTAAACTGTGTGTACAGATGTAGTGAGAAATGACTTGCCTTCGGAAACGTTCGTCAACGTCATGCTGTTTCAGTCTATCTCCCTGAGACTGACAGTAATAGCTGTCATGCTACTTCAGTCAGTCTCGGTGACACTGCCTGAAACAGCATGTGTTTACGAACGTTTCCGAAGGCAAGTAATTTCTCACTACACCTGTAGCTGATGCTATTAAATCTTAGGCTCATATAGCGGAGAACAGCTCTAGGACAGCTACGTACACTATCGACCCGGAGTCACGAGGATATTCCAAATAGAACAGGTTTGAACGTTGAAGTCTTAGCTCCAAGATTGTCGCTGGTGCCACCAGCTCTAAGATATGTAGCATTACCGGAACGAAGATACTCCAAATAGAATAAGTGGCTATTACGATCTTAAATACCATTCAGTTTAGGTTCGGCTAGTTTTCGAAATTTTTTGTAAGGAACTGACAGATCGCGATTCAGATTAGGTCCTAAACTGAATCCCATTAGTAGAATCGTGTTAGCTGCCTTGGTTTGTCTTGACGTTGAAGTCTTAGCTCCAAGACCAAAGCTGCTGGTGCTCCTCGACCCTGGACGCTGTACTCCTCAGCGGAGACCAGCTCTACCAGGACAGCTACCTCCACTACAAGCCCAGGGGCACGAAGATACTCAAGATGGAACAGGTTTGAATATAATAGAATATGATTTATTTGACACACTAAGGGCGTTTGTGCACTACACGGACTTTTACTGTCCGGTAGTCCGGTTTTTTACGGTCCGATATGCCACGCCATTAAATGTATATGTAATTTTACCGTCCGACATTTTACTTTTCCCCATTCCGGACAGTATTTTTCCGATCCGAGATGACAGCTATGAAAAACGTGTTAATGCTTGTGCACTGCGTCCGGAATTGCACTGACTTTTATGACTGTCGACTGACTTTTCATGCTACTATGCCGCACCGCCGAGTAAAAAGACGGACAAGTGCACAAGCCAATCATGCGTTTTTTTCATGCCATATCGGACCATGAAAACTCGGTCTGCCGGACAGTAAAATTAATTGTGGTGCACTAACAGATTTAGTACAGCACAATAAAACAAATTGACCGTGAAAGAAAAACAAAAGACAACAAGTAAAAATATAAATAGACAATTAACCTCTGCCATTCTTTCCAGATCCTTCGCAAGTTCTACACACCGGGCAATTGCGTGTGCCGCGTGGCTGTGTTCCAGCCGAGACATGAGGGCCAGGTCGACACAGACCTCACCGAACAGGTCAGATTGTCATCGATTTACAGCCTGTTATACGATCCCTGGAAGACATTTCGTCGGTTGACAACCAAAACTCACTAAGTAACAAATACCTACTTGAAATAGAGATCGTATCTAAGTTCTGATTCAATGCTGAGATAATAGGTTGCGAAGAGTAGTGACAGTTTTTATAGTGAGTTTTGGTTGTGAGCCGACGATTTGGTCATTGACCTATGAAATTGGAGTTTTGGGTCCTAGACTTTAGTTGTTTAAAGAGTAACTTAGATTTTTTTTGTTGTCATCAGTGCACTGTGTACGTATAACAAGGGTTTATTCACACAGATTACTGTTTTTTTAAGTATTGACACTGCTTACATTTCCATAAAAATAACACTCCAAGGTGTGTCTCTTGTAACAATACTTGCCGAGACGTCAAAGACAAAATAAAAACGCCCTATTACCTTTTTGACATGGCTGGGAACAGTATAAAATAGACTCAACATTTACTTTTTGAGTGTATTAAGAAATGTCTGTGTCCCGCAGTTGACGTCATTCTTCAACGAAGAGAAATACGGTGTGCTGGTTGCCGGCGAGGGAGACTTCGCCGTCGCACTGTTCAGGACTCCCAGAGGTTAGTGCTTTACCATTTTTATCTAGATAATTAACTTTTTTTTATATAACTCGTTGTCATGGTCATGTTCTTCTGAGTTACCCTTAAAATCATAGTTAAATAGCATTAAAATTGACAAAACTTTGAATTTTTTGACAGTTATTTGGCCCTCCCAATAAGGTGGGTCACCCACTAATCGTGATTTTTTTTATTGAAAGGTACAGTAACAAATTACAGACACTGAATTGAATACATTGTCCTACAATAGTATAGCTCAGTTCAATCGTACACAGTCTGCAACTCAACAAAAACTGTACACGATATTTACAAAATCAATCACGACATCAGGGATGGGATACCGGTTTTTTCTCCATACAAAAGAATGGTTCTGATATGTTGATACGTGATAGTAGAACTTGCAGAATGCTTTCTTCTGGCAAACTATTCAACGCTTGTCTCCTGGGTGTTGTGACAAAATAACAACAGAATAAAATGTTTGACATACCCCCTTATTCATAAACGTCTCCTTGAGTTAGCAAGCTGCTAAATATTGTTTCTCCCGTTCCCTCTTATAGACATATTGATAAGACCGAAAGGACAAATGATACAAAGCGGCTTGCTTTTGACGTTTATGAATAAGGGGGTAGGATGGCATTAAGTTCAGTGCTAATAGTAAACCTAATTTTAAAGGCAAGGTACCCCTATCTGGAACGCCGCTGTCATAAATTTGATTGTTTATTAATTACTTTAATTATTTTATATTAAAGTCCAATTGGCTTATGACAGAGCTGTCACTAGGCACTCCAGGGGTTAAGAGTGTTACTTTTACTAACACTACAAAATGCAATTTTAAGCTTACGGATTCACTTCGACCCATTGGGTCTTTGGTTCTTTTATGTGATTGCCCCTTATTGCGCCCACCCCAGGGGTTGTTTTGTCATCACAATATGTTTGAGGACGGACCTTAGTGGTAGCGTTTTGAACTCCTTCGGTTCCAGATACCTGGAACTGGAACTGAAGTCTTTCACCCTTTTTCTGGCGAGGGCATGACATTCGCACATCGAGTATTTCATTGTCTCCTCTTCCTCGCCACATCCTACAATCTGTGTTGTCAAAAAGACCCATTTAGCCCAAAAGCATTTGGACCATTTCTCAAAACATTTATTTAGGGGAAGTTTTGAGAAATGTGCTGGATCTTACTCAGCTTCATTGACTCTACCAACCTACCAATTTTTATGACGTAATCCAATTGTAAAAGCTTTTCGAGAATTGCACTTTTGACCCCAAAGTATTGCAAAACACTCCCATTACGAGTTTGAGTTTGACCGATAGGAGATGCCTACGTCCAGCAGTAGACCGAGATATATGTATAATACGTTTTCCAGCTGTAATGGGGTGAATATCTGAGCGTTTCAACCCCCTAATGTTGGTGGTATCATTTTTGCCGAAGTTTCTAAACGTCTCAATGTTTTACTTCGTCATTTGTATTATCAAACCGGAATCAGAAAGGGATTCGAGAGTACTGTTGACACAACAAATGACACATCATTTACCAAGAAAAGAGTTGTTTTATAGATGTAGTGGGTGATTAATTAATCTGTTGTCTGCAAGTCTTTGCACTTAAACTATGAATATATGAATATAACTATCAATATATCCTAGATTTACTTATACCCTTTTGTGTCAACAGTACTTTCGAATCCCATTCTAATCGCGGTTTGATAATATTAGGTACCGTGCCTCCTTATGGCCAAATGACAAAGTAGCACATTGTAACGAATAGAAACTTCAGCAAAAATGATGTCGCCAAAATTAGGTTTGAAACGCTCAGATATTCACCCAATGATGGTGATAATAATGTATGTTGCAGGCTACTACATGTTCGACGCGAACGATCGCGACCGCTACGGCCGCGCCGTCCCGCCGCCCTGCATCGGGCACGCTCGTGCTTGCTTCTCCCAATATCCCACCGTGAGAACTATTACACTTAAAACTAACAAGTGACTCCGGTATTAGGAGCATTCCATGAGAACATGTCGTGAGCGATACGGTCTTTTCAATACTTTTGAAGCTGAGCTGAGTAAGCTGAGTTACGGTATAATAATAACATATCTAGGCTTTAAGATTGACAGTGTTTCCTAGCAGGTAGCATATTTTCTTAGGGTAGCTACCATAGCGACACGTAAGCGACAAAAAGTAGATGTTTTCATGGAAATCCCTCTCTGATAATGGATATCAGAGAGGGATTCGAACTGAGACCATGTATAACATGGACATCTAACGTCAGCTCAAAAATGTTGACAAATTTTAGGGGTAAAAACAAATTGTTTAATTTTGCCAAGATGGGCAGGACATAGCGCTTTTCTTAACAACGTGCTCTTATTTCGGCGCAACATCTTTGAGGATTCAATATACGCCCACGCCGGAAATATTATATTATGATCCCTTGCGACACAATCTATTATTTGTGTCGCAAGGGATCAAAATATAATATTTCCGGCGTGGGCGTATATTGAATCCTAAATGGAGCGACGGATTCCACAATTGAATCCCGACCGTAGGGAGGGATTCTAAAGTGGAATCCTGAGCGTAATGTAATGAAGGATTCAAGCGTTAACGCCCAAGACGAAATAATTTTGATACCGTGTGACGCATATTGCTTTTCACACCACCTGTGAGAAAAATAAAAGATATATCTATTTGGATTATAAATCGGTTCTGAATTTTTTTTTATCAATTATGAACGTACTGTTTATTTTCACATTTCATTGTAATTTTTTAGGCTGGCAATAGAAAGTCCTGGAACAGAAAAGTGCCACTTTAATCCCTCCCAGCAGGGAAGAAAAGACCCGTATTCGAATAGGTGGTGTGAAAAACAAATTGTTCAATTGTGCCAAGATGGGCAGCACATCGCGCTTTTCTTAACAACGCGCATATTTCGGCGCAACATCTTTGACAAATGTCTATAGAATATAGGCAATCAAAACTTTGATGGACCAATCACAACTATGTTTTTCTGGCAGATAAAATTTTTATGGGTTAATATTGAAATTTATTACCGTGATGCATCGAAGAGGGGTTGACACTTGTCAACTAAAATTCAGGACCGTTATTGAAAGGCAATTTAATATGGCGTGCGGCTTCCATGTGTTATTTGTTCGTAGGATTCGAAAGTACTGTTGACACAACAAATGGCACAACATTTGCCAAGAAAAGATTTGTTTATAGATGTAGTGAATGATTAATTAACTGATTGTCTGTAAGTCTTTGCACTTAACCCTTCGTCTGTGGTTGCTAAGGATCAGTACAATGGATTTTTAATTCATTTTATCAATTGTTTTGAGTTCAATATCTGTTGTACGGATCCTTATCAAACGCAGACGAAGGGTTAAACTATCAATGTATCCTAGATGGACTTATACACTGTTGTGTCAACAGTACTTTGAATCCCATTCCCAATCCCTAATTGCTGTTTGATAATATCACGTGACAAGTTCATTGCACGAATGTATTGTATGTATTACAATGTATACATTGTGGGATTATTCACAATTTAATATAATTTTTGCAGGTGCAATCTCTCGCCGAGAAACTCAGTGCCAACATTCCGCCCGTGTTGAAACCGGAGGAGGTAACAGAAAATAATTTAAATTTTTACTATTTCTTTTTCCTTCAAGCAATTAGCGTGAAACCGTGTGGTGACGGCAGTATTAATACATTTATCACTACCCCAACTCCTCCCGCGGGTGTCGTAAGAGCCGACTAAGGGATTGAAGTGTCACTGAACATTATTTGGTAAAAGATTGATGATGGGCAGCAGCGTCATCATAGTGAACGTATTACTGCGATCGCCAATCCGCTTGCCCAGCGTGGCGATTATGGGCAATTACCTCCTAATATACGCATATATACGCATAGTTAATAGGAGAGGCCTACCAGCAGTGAGCTTACCGTATGAGTAGGAGTCGGTTACATGATATTTATTTATTATTTACGTGATTTATTTATTTTGCAGCCTATTTTGGAGCTTCCAGGGGATAAAAAGGAGTCGAAGGTGAGTGTTTTCTCCCCAAGCTTCGCAGTAGGGTTAACACAAACATATGATACCTTAGTTCTGAAAAACCATCTTAGCACGTGTTTCATAGATTGACTCACGACCCTATAATTTATTTATTTATTATACGATCAGGATACAAATAGTTATTATACATAGCTCGAGAAAACTATTTTATATAGTTTGACTATGCAGGCACTTCAGTCTCAATCTATTATAATCAATGTACGTTTTTCCTTATAATGGGCCTTCCTTATTATTAGGTAATCTATATTACTTCGTTACTTTGGTGATTACTTATTATACTGTTACTGTATAAGTCATACTGAGCATAGCAACTTGTGTGGGACTAACCACGAAAAATAAAGACTGACTTTGTTTACGTGTTCCCGACATTTTGTATGAGAAAAGGGTCAAACGCAAACCCATGTTCGGAGTCTTTCCGGTGGACATTTTAAAAGTTAAGGACTATGAGAGTTAATTTTCTTATTAAGCCCTTATTATCATTTAAAGGCACTCCTTTCCTATTGAATTGTATGATAAAAATCACGACTACACTCCTGCCAGTTACTTACTATTGGCCAAAGGAAAGCTGAACACGCACTTTTTCTTTCTTGTGGACGATAGTTAACAGCCTGTGGACAGGTAGTAATGATTTGTATCACACAACGCAATGAAAAAGGAGTACGTCTTAATGAAGATAAGGCTTTTTTAAGAAAATCAAGCTTTAGAGGCCTTAACTTTTAGATTGTCCACCGGAAAGACTCCGAATATGGGTTTGCGTTTGACCCAAAATGTTTTTTTTTTCGCGATTTCAGCTTTCGTCTCATACTAAAATTTGTTGTTTTACTTACGGTGGGTGCAAAGCTACGAGTGACTTTGAAAACACCGTGTTTGGTACGCGATAAAGTGGAACGTTAAACTAAAAATACTCACAATTTGTGTTTTATTTTTATCGTTGATTAGTACGTAGACCACAATTGTCTCTATTTGTGTGAGTCCCGTGATAGGTATTTATTTTTATTCTTTTCCCAGGTAACATTCAAGGAAGAATCGGCACCATTCAAGATCTACGGCATGGGGGTCACCAGTTTGCGAAGATTGAACCAGTTCGAGAAGTGAACACTGAGTCGGTGGTACACAGTGAAACAATTGTGCGTGTTACGGTTTAGTTTACGAATACATCTCGCGAACATACCTCGGTTTGTTTGCAGTTATTCTGTGAGTTAATGGTTAAAAATAACCGTTTTTAGATACATCATTTGTGAACAGGGTATTCTGAAAGATTGTGCAGTTTTTGTATGTTATTATAATTATAATATCACATTACTTTTTAACGATAAATGACAAATTAATCGTTGTTTAAATGTAAACTCAAAAAAAATTGTTTTGTATGTCGCGGCCATTTTGTATTTAAAACGAAGTTTTTTAATAAAAAAATTAACTAACTTTGTTGTTTATTTGTCAACACTATAATACTATAATTAGCCCAACATCTGAGCACACAATCTATTGTCGAGGCGTTGGATTACATATTCCGATATTTTTTACGAGGCTGTATCTTAGTCAAATGTAAAGTTATTCAATGGACTATTAACGTTTTGGACGCCAACGTCCGATATATTGGCACCACAGGTTCAACGCCAAAGACCACAAGTAAAGTGAGTAAGTCTCTGTCCACAGAGCAATATAGGCCTACACGCATGTGCTTTGAATTTTGACATTTTGTTGACGTGGCGTGTGAGAGACAGCCTTTATATTTGACGTGGCGTCAAAAAGGTTAAATTAAATCAACGAAATGGCAGTTTGTGGCAGAAAATGTGCACTTTATGGTCGATTGCTAATCAAAACAAAAATCACTATCACGTAAATATTGTTACGAAAGTCATACTAATTACAGTGTGCACTCTAACAACCTGTGGCAGTAGAAAAAGGCACCATATTAAAAAAAATATCTCTGGCTCTTAGAAAAATTGAATTTGTCGCATTTTTTTTTCACTGTCAATAATAGTTACACAGGGTAAATTCTGTACGTAACACAAAAATTGTGACGTTAAGTTAAATAGTAGAGACTTCCTTATCTTATGAACGAGGATCGGACAAACGCCCGTCATTTTGAAAACAACCCTGTTTTCGTGTAGTATCATTTGTTAACACAAATGATCTATTAATAGTTAATAGAAAAAATAATATAAAATAAAATATGTTAATATCATAAGATAAGGAAGTCTCTACCGTATGGAAAATGACGGGCGTTTGTCCGACCTTTGCTTATGAATCGGAACAGCGGCCCTACCGCGAAAAACGAAATTCGTAAATTTTGAGGATTTGTCTCTTTCACTCTAAAGACGCCTTCGTTTGAGTGACAGAGAAAAATCCTCGAAATTTACGAATTTCGATTTTCACGGTAGTAGGCCAGCAGCCCGGCAAGCACATCATTGAGCGCGAGATAGCTCGCGCTGCGACAAACCATGGACAAACCCATGTCGCTGCTTTCAAATTTATATTTCTAGCCGTCATTTTCTCGATTTTGGTAGCACAAGTTAACAGCTCGAGAAATTAGTTCCATGCGAAAGAGCACAGATAAAATATAGGGAAGATTCCGTGTATTAAGACATACATGAACAAACTATTGTCATCCTTCACCCCATCTCAAGACGTATTCCATAAGGAAAAAGAGACAAATAAAGTAGCTCTACTTGGTCGTGAACTCCATCAACGACTCCATTTTCTTGAACAATGCTACCAACCTGACTAGATAAAATGTCATTACTATTAGTGATGTCCAGTCTTCAATCGTATACTTTTATCGTCAATAATAATAATTTAACCAAATTAGGTAGCGAATACAGTAGAAATAAACCTTATTTCCTACTCAAAATCACGATCTTCTTCGATCGTGATTTCAAAATCTACATTTTAGGATAAAAATAAAATCACAAAGTTAACGAAATATTTTCTTTAATTAAAATGTCATAATGAGGGTTTCCTAAAACGTATGCCACTAGTTGGCGCCACTTAGCCGTAAGGTCCCGCTAAGAAACACAATTATCTAGCCCCAAAGAAAGACTAAGTAAATGTTTTTTTTTTTTTAATAAAGTTTAATTTTTTTTATGTATTTTTACACAGAATTTAGACAAGTTTCTGGACCTGCTCCTGCCCTGGTGATTTCAGAAAACTCTCATTATAACATGTTTTATGGACTTATCATTCCTTAAAGCATACCTAACAATTTTGGTATGATGGCTTCTTTATAATTAAATTAATCAGTCTACACAAGTATCACATGAGGGTCATTATTAAACTAAATTTAATTTACTTGCTGGTTGACATGACATTGGATGATTACCAAAGAATATAATACTCTAAAGAGAAGAACGACAACTCCTTATTAAAATGAAGCCTCTTCGCAAAAGTTCGTTTATACTACTAGCGACACAGTCCAAGCGCAGTACTAATTTTGACAACTAGTTTAGCGCAGCTGTAGTAATTCTGTCTGTGAAGCAGATGATCCAGGTTCGAATCCCAGCAAGGGAATATTTATTTGTATTTTTCTTTAGATTTTAATATTTATTCGAGTTTCCACCCAAAATCCCAATCTGCATTCCCAAAAAAGTACCTATGAGAAAAATATGTCATGTAAAATGAATAAAAATAAGAAACAATGTTCTCGTCGAAAAGAACTTATGATTTGTGATTCTGAGCTGAATTGGTGCAAACAGTATGATTAACCGAAATGTATTTTCTAAGAAAATGCTCTATATGAAACTTGTTCCTGAGGTATATTTATGAATCATCTAAGAGTAGATATTTGCGCACATAAGGCCATAGAGTACTTTCATCAGATTTTATGTAAATTCAAGTAAGACAGTGAAAAAAGAATCCTTAACTGTGCTCTACTTGTGATAACATATATAATAATATTGTATGAAATGAAATGCAGCATTATGTTAAAATTACTTATTTATTTAGTGCACACCTTTTATAATGTTCTATCTTTAATACAATTCTATGTATAATTTATTAACTTATCTTATAATAATAATAAAAATGATAATATTTCCATTTGTACGCTTAGTAATGCGAAATATAGAATAATATAATATAACATAGAATGAGAAACTCACAATTAACATTTTAAATTGGATTTTTATACAATTTCAAATATCGTTATCAGAAATTGTAGACAATTAATTACCTAATAAATATGTATCATCTAGCTCTCTATTTTTTCTCTAATTTATTCAATTGCACCTTTTAAACAACATAGTGCACACATCTGAAACATGAACCCTGATGGGCGTAGCACATATTAAGTATTTTTATGGTACACAACAGTATTAATGAATTAGTTAATTAAGAATATCACTTCTTAAATAATTAATTCAATAATTCAAAATTACATAGTAAATTGTATTATAGCTATGCTCACTTACTTTAGAAGACTCGCAGTTACAAGGAACATTATTAACATAACTAGATATAGGTGAAAAGGTTAAGAAAAGCTCCTGTTGTATGTGGTTGTAATACTTGTAATCTATCCATATAGGCATTTATTTTGTTTGTGTTCGCATTTTAAATATGACGTATTGTCTATTTGAATAGATCACTACTACAGACAACAGGTGACTTACTTGAGTTAAGCTATATTTTTCACATATATTAAACTGAAAGTCCTTCGTTACGTTCAGGATTCAATGTCACGCCCGTGATATAAAACAGTGCTTTATCCCCTTGGCGTATAATCTATTATTCTAGTAGCCAAAGTAGTCAAATTGTTCAATACACCAAGCTATACAGTATTTGATGCTGACTATACGTGGAGGCAGAAACGAGATTATGCGTATCAGCTCGCTTTTAGAAGATGAAGATTCGCTCCCATTTCCTATAACATTTTAAAACTTGATCACGTACTCATTCCTTGATATCTGTGCCTTGGCGCCCCATAAACCTAAAGTTTTGACACCAATACTTATAATTATATTATTCTTTGCTACGACCCTTATATTAATTACGCTTTAGAAATTCGGCATTTACCCTCCCTGCACTCTCTTTATTAACTGTATTCCGTTGGAGATGAAACGGCATCGCGTGTCTACGCATGTAGCATCCCATACTAACATCACATGCTCCAAGTAACCCCTTCAGGTATCTTACAGTCATTTCTGATAACCCCAGAGGCTCAAGAAAATTTGTGAAGTATAGTTAATTAGCTATTCTTGGCTTTTTCCGCAAATTGTGCAAAATTTGGGTCCCGAGGACATCAGAAAACAATATTCATATTATTCATTTATTTTTGAATATATTTAATTTCCTTTTTAGCGACTTTTGCTGTGCCTCTTCTGATACATGTCTATTTTTTAAGACAATATATCTTTTTAATGTGATAATGAACACATGATATAATATATTGCTCACATTATTGGCGAAATGCTGCGGACAAAGCTTTAAAAATTGAAAACATGGCTGACATTCGCTTTGAAGAACAAACATCCCTAGTTCTCGATTTTTTTCTACATGTAAATTCTTCTTAAAAAACGCATTGCAGGTACCAGCTGCCGTTTCGACTGCCTTAATGAGATCGACACTGGCATAGTTCAGGCTGTTCTTATCTTTATCATATTCTTTTAATTCAGTGAATTGGTGAATATTTTCACTGCCCGGGTCTGATGTCAATAGCTGGGTACACTGCGGACAACTACTATTCATTTTTTTGATGATAAAACCGCATACGTAAGCGCATGCTTGCATTTCTGAAGTATTTGTTGTCAGTTCTATTGCCTCTACCGGTACAGGTACATCATCGGCATCTTCCGTGATGTATTCGTGTTCATCCTCATTAAAATCGGCCGACATTAAAAACACTTTTAAATTGTTCGTCAAAATTGCCTCATCGTCTTCACAATTTTTGTTTTTGCCACAGTTTTTCAGATTCGTAATTATGGCAGTCTTAAACCCTGCTATAAATTGAGATATTGTTGGATTATAATTTGAGCCACAATTATATCTGACACATCCAAAAAAGTTTTCTAATGGGTCCTGATTTAATCTGCGTGTGGAAAGGGATTTAACGCCTAACTTTGTTAGGTTATTCCACAGCCTTTCTACTGCATTTATTGTTTGGATCCATCCTAATTTTGATGGCGGAACTTTTTTTGAATTGACAAATTCCATTTCGTAGATGAATTTTTTCATTTTTTGGAAATATTCCAAATGAGGACTTCGAGCAGTGAGATTGGTGCTGTATTTTTTTCCTCGTCTTAGGTCCTGCGAGTTTGCATTTAGTCCGTCAAATAAATTGTCAAATTTAGTGAGCAACGTCGCGGTTACGCGGGCATCTGCAGGAAGCTCATCTGTAACAAATTAGAAGATTGAGCATTACACAAATAAACATAAATTCGGGAACAATCTTACACAAACTTCACCTAGTTTTGTTAGCTTACAAAACTACTAACTAACAATATTTATGAATATTAGATATCAATATTTAACAATATTTAATTTTTTACGCTGATCATTTTTTTATGTGAGCCACAAAAAACCTGAACGAAACATGTTCTTAGAAGTAGGTGTGCAGGCCATGTTTTCGATGTTCTTAGTGTACACTTGTGAACTACTCTTACTGTTGTTGTAGTACGGTCTTATAATTTATTAGATTTACGGCCTGTTTCACAATCTCCAGTTACGGCTATCTGTCAGATAAAAAATAACACTATCTCTTTCTTTCACCTGGAAGAATAAAGAGAGCTTGTTATTTTTATCTGACAGATAGCTTTAACTGGAGATTGTGAAACAGGCCCTTAAGCGTCCGCATGTCAACGTCATTTGTTTTATTAAGTACTGATTTTTCAATCCCCAGTTAACAGTAACTGTCAAATAAATGTTAGCTCTATCCTTTTTTGACTGATGACCAGCGATAAGGATGGTAATACTTTTATCTGACGGATACTTTTAACTGAGGATTGAAAAATCAGCCCTATGTTATTAATATTATTATAATATTGCGGATTTATACGGCGTCGTATTGAAAAACTAAGAACATATTTAGGTTCAGCTTTTCAGTCGCTACCACATTAAAACTTAATCATTAAAGAAAACTCAAATTTGTCAATCAAGGTTTGTGAAGAGGGTACCAAGCGACGATAAATGTGGGAATACATAAACCATTCGTCAGTTAAAAGTAAATAATCCTGTAAATTTTGAATTATTTAACGCACTTTCAGAAAACAATCTTGGTTTTATCACCAACTTAAAACCTTAAACCTGAAGTTCACGTTAAGTTTTTTGCTAACATTAGGTATTGATATTTACTACTTACTAGTACTTAGTAGTAGTATTAACGTAAAAATATACCTATCTGCGAACGTGTTTCACGTAGTGTCAAAGACATCAAATGCTATTTAAAATCAAACATATTTGTTTACCTTTTTTTACTTTCAGTTGGACAAAGTTATGGGCCTTAGGAGATGTTTTGGAAATTAGTTCTAGTTCTAGATCTGGGGCCTATTTCTCAAAAGCTTGTAACTTATAATACAAGCGGAAGTCCTTATCTAATTAATAGTGTTAAAAAGAGACTTCCACTTGTATTACAAGTTACAAGCGATCGAGAAACGGGCCCCGTAGTACCCAAGTAATTAAGTACAGATGTAGTGAGAAATGACTTGCCTTCGGAAACGTTCGTCAACGTCATGCTGTTTCAGTCTATCTCACTGAGACTGACAGTAATAGCTGTCATGCTACTTCAGTCAGACTCGGTGACACTGCCTGAAACAGCATGTGTTTACGAACGTTTCCGAAGGCAAGTAATTTCTCACTACACCTGTAGCACCTAGTAGGTACTGTTTTACTGATAATAAAAAAATTATGTCCTTCTTAAAATTAATTATAAACTTAGCTAAGAGTTCTTTTATTGTAAATCGCTTAACTCTCACAAAAATTTAACTTCGATGTCAGCTTTGTAACGACAATTAAGCATAATATTAAAAAATATTTTTTTATCATTTAATCCAGAAATAATACAAGTATATGCAATATAAAAACACGAATAAAGTGGATTTACGTAAATATTAAATGTTATATGTCGTTATAAATCTGACATCAAAGTTAACTTTTTTGTGAGAGTTAAGCTAATTGGGTGTCCCTAGAAGTGAAAATGCCCCTACATCGCCTGTGCGCTCATTTCTATTCATATTCTGTTTTAGCTGTACATACTAGGTCTACAGTTGACATGCTAGTCGTATAGGTACCACTTACTTGTAGCAATTTTGGCTAAAATACCAGCTGTTACGGTATGGCTAAATACTTGAGCAGCTAGTTTGACTCTCATTTTTTGCTTGGGATTCGGGTTTATGTGTTTTTCCGTGAGAGCAGGAGCGTACACGAAGTTGGGATTCGTATTGTCACTAACATAAAACTTTTTTATGTAGTCCCATTTAGCTGTACCTGTAATTAATAATAATAATCGTTTCTTATTGTGTCCGTGAATGGGCTGCAGCAGGTGTACAACACACCAATTTTCTCCAAAGGGACTCTACGTATTGGAGCCATATCCCCGCGCAAGCCTATCAAAAGATCAGGATATACAGGCCCGTGAAATCTTGTGAAAAATACAATAATAATAATCGTTTATTGCAAACTATGATGGCACCCTGGTAAGGTATGGCAATTATTGTTAAACTAGATACATACACATTATATCTAACTTCCGGTTACAAAAATGACTACCTATTATATTAACTTATTTCAGGTTTTTGGGTTGTTTTGCCGTAGTTAATACATATTATGTATCTTAGATTATGTGATAAGTAATATCATATGTAATAATAATTAATTGTATTACCTTCAGTGGTAGTACCATCAGGTTGTTCATCAATGGGTATTTTTATGTCATGTGCCAGGAACATGTTTCTCAGACATTTCAAGAGATGAGGTGGGTCTGCTATAGTTACGATCTCTCGACCGTCGTGTCTAAAATACGGAGTCTCGGTAGTTGCTCCGAGCAAATTTAGCGCCTTTACATTTACGGAGCTCATATCACAGATAGTAGCTACGACGTTCAATCCGGTCTTAAAACATTCTGTAAATACCTGCAAACATTTATTAAGATTTTTTTTAACACACTTGTTCGTAACGTAGTTATTATTGAACCGCTTTTAGGCTCATAGTCATACGTTATCGTCCTAATGCGGTAATAACATAACCCCACAAATTAAATTTGCAATAATTTGCGAGAACCATGTCGTGTAGATGAAGCATTCGAATTTAGCCAGGTTATGTTTATTTATTAAATCGACCAAAGAGTTGTCATGTGGCAGAAATAGCGGAATCCTGAAGATTATTTGAAAATACTATAAGTTTTCGTAAGTAAATAAATATATATTTTTTAATATGCCAAATTATTAAGTAATTATATTAAATGTAAGCTTATCGAATTAAAAGTGGCAAGACTGTCAGTGGGGCATACATGGGTATTATTACATCCAACAGATTTTTTTGTTAAGTTTTTCACTATCTATCTTAACCTGTTGCTCGTCCTAATTTACAATGCTCTGTTCTTATTTTTATTACTAGTTAGTAGCTATTATTATTATGCTAAAAACATATTGTTAAATTACCTCTTCAATTAATTTGGATAGCCTGTCTGCAGTCGCGGATTTACTAGAGAAATAAAATGCGATGGGTTGCTTCCATATTTTTCGAATCCCACATAGCATAAAAACTAAAGCATTGCATGCCACTTCTTCTGTTCTGCCGTGGGTGGTTCCATGGTCTTCAAACCCATCAACACAGTCCAGTTGCGGATTGTAATTCAGGTGTTTCCTGATAGCCATTTCATCAAAAACCAAAGAGCAGATACTGTCGTCGTCGGTGAATGTTTCGGCCATTGACTTCAATCCGGCGAATACCTGGTTGTTGATCCCTGGCTTCATGGGTACCTTATTCAGCATGTTATTTAATGTGGCTGGGCATGGCAATGAAAAAATACTTGTTAGCAAACGATAACAAGCTGGTGATTTTTTGTACAATGTTAAAGCCAGTATTTTTTGGTCCAAATTATATCTTCTCCCTTGTTTGGCTCTTCGGTAATTAATAAGTTGGCTCTCGAGTAATAAAGTAAACGAGTGGTTTAAATTTAATTGAAATAAACGTTTGACATTCTCATCATTACAAATTTTTTCAATTTTGTCAATTTCAATGTTCCTAATTTTTTTCTTTAACCTGCGAATTCCTTGAATTTTATTTTTACAAATCTTATACAATTTTTGCTCCGTTTCGGAGAGCTGGCTAAGTTTCGTTTTGTCAATACGTTTTAAAATTCCTTTGGCTTTTTGTGTAGTTTTTACCGAATCCTGAAAAAAAAAAGATTTAAACTAATTATTTATTGTATTAAATACCAACCTAGAATAGCCAAGTCAGGCCCACATAAATTACATCCTTCTTTCGAATTTTGCGATTTCCCGAAATCGCAGATTTTTTTACAACACATGATTATGCTCAGAAAGTCCTCTTTTTGAAGGTGAACTTATGTATAGAAAGTGTTTTTTTTTCCGCATGTGTGGGAATTAATTTTTTGTACTTTTCGGCACGGTCTGGTTGGTATTGGTATTGGTACTGCCGAGATAGTCTGGTTTTCCTCGCATTGTAAAATGTTGCATGATACACATGTTGAAATGTAGGCTTTTTAGGGTTCCGTAGCCAAAATGGCAAAAACTGAACCTTTATAGATTCGTCATGTCCGTCTGTCCGTCTGTCTCTGCCGATTTACTCGGAAACTATAAATGCTACAGTAATGATAGGTAAGGATATGTGTTGTATAAACTGATACATAATTAATTAATTATGATATTATATTATAAAAATAAAATATTGGGGTTGTTAAGGTCATAATAAATAAATAATAATAACAATTTCACATTTATATTGAAGCGAATCGTTTTCATTATTGAATATCAGCTCTCAGTCTTAAAAAGTGTGTCCCCTCCCCTCTATTTTTTTAAATGCGCGGTATAAAATTAAAATATATTTATAGGGTGATTCTTGGGTCATGAGCAGGATTGAACAGGGTAGGTACTAGGGACGGTCATGCTGAGCAACTTTCACTACTGTGATAACCAAGAAATCACCAAAAAAATCTCTTAATTATGAGTTACCTAATTGATCCTTAATTGATGGTTAAGTATCGATTAACTCATAATTAAGAGATTTTTTATTCAATTCCTCGATTGTCTCTAAAGTGAAAGTAGCTCAGTGTAACTGTCCCTAGTACCCTGTTCACTCCTGCTCATGACTCAAAAATTATCCATATGTTATGCATATTAATAAACTCTTTCAACGATTTTTGATTTGAATTAATTAGCTGTAATAGTCTTTGAGATGGGTTGATTTAACTGTATTTCTTTATAATAAATTGATAATGGTACGGAACCATACGGTGTGTGCGAGATTATTAGTGACTCGGGAAACATCCTCCACGTACATAGATATAATTTTATATAAGTATGAAAACAGAATAATAACATTCAATGTACATTATAAATAAGTAATAATAATAAATATCTAGGACATCTTACACAAATCGACCTAGTCCCATGGTAAGCTCAATTAAGGCTTGTGATGTGGGTACCAGGCGACGATATATATTATAATAGATAGATACATCCTCATCATCACGTCAGCCGAAATACGTCCACCACTGTACATAGGCCTCCCCCAAAGATTGCCACAATGACCGGTCCTGTGCCACCCGCATGCAGCGGACTCCTGCGACCTTCACCAGGTCACCAGTCCACCTTGTGGGGGGCCTACCCACGCTGCGCCTTGCGGTACATACATACAGATACTTAAATACATCGACAGCCATGACCAAGGAACAAATATTTGTGATAAAAATAATTTATTATAGTTACCATCAATTTAAATGGTTCGGTAGCAACGGTACTTGATCTTATTACTGCTAACTCTACTTTGTCTATCAGGGTAATTGGGTCTTTTGAGCATCCAGCCACCGGTTCCTGTGAGATGTGTGAAATATAATATGTAAAACCAGCCGTAATGCCACCTTCGACGTTGGTAAACTTGGCATTATTTCTTTGGTATATGGCACCTAATATTTTATAATGTGAACATAGGTACATAGTAGTGTTACTACCTACTTAAAAATATAAAACAAAAACATTATATATATATTTTTGTAGAACCACACAATTTTTATATTTAAAAATATTACATTTTAAATATGTACCTACTTTTAAAAAATTGTGTGGTCCCACAAAAAATACGAAAAACCATTCCAAAGAATAATGCCCTTGCCAATCAATATAATTCGAACTACAGCTCAAAAATTTAACTACCAAACGTGATAAAAACCCTAAGGGTCAGTATTGAGTCAATTACATTTTGGTAGCTGTTCATGTACATATAGAGCACAGTAATACGGTATTGGACATATTTGTGTTATAATTATAATTAATGGTTAAAATATATGTACCCCTAATTATCATACCATCAATGGGGACGATCCTACGTCACTTATAACAGGCAGTGCTCTTTCGCCCACCAGTTCGACGGAGTCTTTTGAACATCCAGCTACCGGATCCTGTGAGACGTTGATCTGAACAAAATATTATTATCATTTAGACCCCATCAAACAATCTAACCGCTAAAGTACTCTAATAAATGAATACGCGGGACGCATCCGTAATCAAAACCGTTAAATGTATCACACGAGATGAAAATACGTTTTGCTCTCGTGTGATAAGGCTTGTTCACGAAATAAAGTAGTCATTGCTGTATAATTCTTTTTTTTTGTATCAGACCATACCTTTGTATGGGTGTTATTACAAAGAAGGACTCTTTGCCTATCGTCTCAAACGCTGTGGTTGATATTTATATCAATTTCTCCATAATTATGGACTTTTATTTAAATTTCTGGATTTCAGTAGCGTTTCTTTTTATTTTACCATTTTGGGTCGTTTAGTTTCCCTATGGGTCTTAACTAAACTACAATACCGATACTATAATAAACTGTGAATCTACAATTTTTATTAACTATTTCAAGTCTAACATTGTTGAAATCGTCTCTGAAGTTCGCACTTTTTTGGGCCTGAACTTTTGCATTTCTCAAAAGTTTTCGGGTTCTTCGTCGTCATCAGCCTATGTTAGTCCACTGCTGGACGTAGGCCTCTCCTATTAACTATGCGTATAGACGCATTAGGAGGTAAATACCCATAATCGCCACGCTGGGCACGCGGATTGGCGATCGCAGTAATGTGTCCACTAGGATGACGCTGCTGCCCATCATCAATCTTGTAGAATGGTCAGTGACACTTCAATCCCTTAGTCGACTCTTACGACACCCGCAGGAGGAGTTGGGGTGGTGACAAATGTATTCTTACTGCCGTCACCACACGGCACAACGTCGGGTTCTTAAAGGGCCCCAATACAAAACCACAACACATACTCCAAACCCCAAAAGAAAATGCTTTTCACTTACCAAATATGCAATTAGTACGTATATCCTTCACTCGACGGCACTAATCACAATAGTTTAATAGATATTTTGTTATTTTATTTTTGTCTTCCCTTGTTTATTGAAACTTTAGTTTAAGGCCGTTAAGTTCGTGCGACATGAAAATGAAAACTTCAAAGAAAAAATGTATAGCAAATGTTAGGTTGGCAGCTAGTTCTTGGCGCCAAACCATTGACACTTGCTGTCAAGTGTGACAGATGTTGTTTGGTTTGTGGCGCCTTATTAACGAAAATTATTGTGGTAAGGTTGGTACGCTGCTACTTCAGAGTAATTTTCAACCAAATGAGATATATTTTGTGAGTATATTTTTAATATGTCCGAAAATCAGGTAGATTTCATTATTTTATAGAAATAAATCAGAATATCAGTAGATTGCTTCAAAATCAGGTAGATCTACTGCTTTTTCAGTAGATCTGGCATCACTGGCATTGACCGTGAAATTGACGTAATCGAACAGAGTTGCTGTACTTTAAAAATCACTTTTGAATTTTAGGCAACCCCTTTTGAAATACCAACCCACACAATGACAAATTAAGAAAAATCATGTCTTACCATAGGAGTTGATAGGCCTTGATGATTACCAAATATGGTGGGTAGTACGTCAGAATGTAATCACTTATTCGCGTACCCTTGCCTGAAACAACAGCTTAAAATTGTGCGGAGCATATTTTTGAATACTCTTTAGGGTACCAGTCGTCTGCCTTTTTGATATTTTTGACCCATAATAGCCTTTGTTCAGTGTCCAGTGGAAACCTGTTGGACATTAAAAACATCGATTCATTTTTGAGTTGACTATCAATACATTTATCGATATCACGATCGGTCTCTTAAGTACCAAACTATGCGATACAAATGTTTGAATCCCACTATTTATAATTACATTACGAATGTAAATACAAATGGTTTAATCACAAAACTACACATATGTATCCGACAACAAATATTGAATAAGATTTTCAGTTACTTTTACCTTAATAAGGTTCGAAATCTTAAAATTCAAGTCAAAACTAAATTGCCGGTGAAACGTAATGTCTTTATTTTGTTCATTCAGGTAACCTTGGCGGTTTTTACACCCTGGAACCACACAAGTCATCACTTTTATCACATTCCGTGCACTTATCGAACAGAAATATACATGAAAAGCTTTATTTTAATCACTTTTACTATTTGCGGTTTAGGTGCACTAGTATACACAAACAAAGATCGTTGACAGGCATTGCCGGCGTCACCCACAGATAAAATAGACTCGGTCTATCAATTTTATATGTCTATGCGAAAGAGTCATCCCGCGGGCGACATAACAAGTGTGGCCATTTATGTGTGGGACTAACTTTTCTATCCTAGCAACACTGAATCGGTAAAAATATAGTTGAATGTCGAGTGAACAGCAAGCTTTAAAAATTTAATGAAACATCTCTAGTCATGATAACTTTGTCTCGTTCACGTAGTATAAAGATTAAAGAGATAGGACATTTTAAGATGAAAATGTCAAAAGTCTCATAATAATAATCTTTCACATGACATTTGTAGATTGTGTTTGGTGGCGATATTTAAAATGGCTCATGAACGTAAAATTTAAGTTAATTATAGCCTTTTATACTCTTTATACGTTACTGTGGATATAAGATACGATTATTTACATTTAAAGCGTATATTTCTTGAAATTCATGTTCATAGTTCTTTAATAAAATTTTATGAATTATATTTCAGTGATCGGAGGCCAATAATAATACAAAGCAAGATGTCGTTGAACTAAACCCATAGTTTCCAGACGGAGAATGTGGATCCGGAAAAGAAGAAGTACCTAAATTGGGTCAAACTCCAAAAAAGAAATATATCGGGTCTTTGAATTGCCAGCAGGTATTCCTATGAAAGCTTGTACAAATCATTTAAATTTCATCATCATCATCATTATCAGCCTATGATAGTCCACTGCTGGACGTAGGCCTCTCCTATTAACTATGCGTATAGACGCATTAGGAGGTAAATGCCCATAATCGCCACGCTGGGCAAGCGGATTGGCGATCGCAGTAATGTGTCCACTATGATGACGCTGCTGCCCATCATCAATCTTTAATCAAATATGGTCAGTGACACTTCAATCCCTTAGTCGTCTCTTACGACACCCGCAGGAGGAGTTGGATTTAAATTTATGATGAAAATATGAGGGTTTCTATCCAGGTCCCAAATAAGACCTATGACCTAAAAGTAGTTGATATATCGGATATTCTTCATAACCAACTTAATTATTAAGGTCAATTATGGTCAAGAAAAGTAACACCTTAAGTTACATACATCGCTTCTGATAATGTTATGTATAGTAAAAATCATAATATGATTATTTATTTGATCTGCAGGTTATTTATGTTATGAGCTGTCAATAAAGCATGGTATTTATCAATTATTAATATTTTTTAAAGATATGGCGCAAACTGAAGAAAAAGATTCGCGATCAGCAAATCGAATTCCACAACAGCCACGAAGGCGACCGCTGGGTCGCGCTCTGCAGCTCGTCGTGAACAACAAGAGTACGCTTGGCGCCCGAGCTCGTGGCGCAGCCTGCGTTTCGTTGGGTGGTTTTATTGTACCTATATCGTTAAAGTTAGAGCCCACGGCTGTATGATATTTTTTCATTATATTTATGAGGTTTCCTGTTGTTACAATTTATGATAGTAAACCACATTACACATAATAAAAAAATAATAAATATTTAGTATATTGGATTAATATTAATATAAAGAAAATGATAACTGAGAGGGATAGATTGTTTCAGATATGGTGTAATGAGCCAAAAAATATGCTTAAGAGATTAACATATACTAGATATAGAAACAAATGTAATAAAGCCATAAATAGATGTAAAAATACTTATGATAAAAATTGTATAATAGAATGTAACAAAAATATTAAGAAGCTTTGGGAAAGAATACAAATATTATTGGGAAAGAATAGAAAAAATTTAGATGATATAATACACACAAATATGCATAGTATAGGTGATGATGAATATGTATGTAATAAGTTTGCATCTACTTTTACCGATGAAATCAAAGAAATTAAACATGCATGTAATAATACCTTACTTGAGAGAGACACTTATGTCAAAAAATCTGACATGTGTATGAGATGGCAGCCCGTCACGAGTTATCAAGTTATGAAAACTGTTAAAAACATGAATGCCAACAAATCTCCAGGCAGCGATCTGATACGCATGTCAGACATAAAACTTGTTACAGATAAAGTCAGTCCAGTTATCGCAAAATTAATTAATTTATCTATAGAACATCATTTATTCCCTAATAAACTTAAAGAAGCCATAGTTAGACCTATCTATAAAAAGGGAGACCGGAAAACCTTCTCTAACTATAGACCAATCGCTATTTTATCCAGTGTTGACAAAATCATGGAAAAAATAATAATTGGACAGCTTAGTAACTATCTCAGTAAAAACAATATCTTAAATCCTTGTCAACATGGCTTTCAAAAGGGCAAAAGCACTGCGACCTTACTGTCCAATTTCACTGATGAAATTAATAATTATCTACATGATAAAAATATCGTAGTAGCTGTGTTTTTTGACTTTAAAAAGGCGTTCGATACTTTAGAATCGAACACCTTGCTGAAAGCCATGCATGAGTGTGGAGTGGGAGAGCCGCTAAACTCCTGGTTCCGCGACTATCTCACTTCACGCTCATACAGAGTCAGGGTTGGGAGCTCCTATAGTCGTGAGTGTAGAGTAGACTGCGGAGTACCTCAAGGCTCGGGCTGCGGTCCAGTTTGCTATTTAATGCACGTTAACAGCTTGTGCGGCGTGCTGCAGCATTGCTCAGCGCATATGTTCGCAGACGACCTCTGCGCTCTGCGGGCGGGCTCCGACCTTGAGGATACATTCCGTCTAGTCCAACAAGACATTGATTCCGTCGTTAAATGGTCGCACGACAATGGGATAGTCCTTAATTCTGATAAAACCAAATTTCTAATTATTCATTCCCCCCATTTACCCTACCGGTTTAACAATAATTTGCACTTGTTTACACACACCTTTGCTTGCCTCCATAACAATATGTATAACTGTATCTGTAAACCTATAGAAAAAGTCAAATGTGTTACTTATCTTGGGATGAAAGTAGATGAGCATTTTTCATGGACATACCATGTAAATTTCATTTATGACAAGTTAAAAGTCTTACTGGGCAAGTTTTTCCACCTAAGCTTCAGAGTTCCAACTAGTACTTTAAGATGCTTATACATGGCACTTGTAGATTCAATACTGAGCTATGGTCTAGATAGCTATGGTCTCACTACTAAAACTAACATTAACAAACTAGAAAATATGCAACTCA
Organism: Thaumatotibia leucotreta; assembly: GCA_025490895.1. Taxonomy (NCBI): domain Eukaryota; kingdom Metazoa; phylum Arthropoda; class Insecta; order Lepidoptera; family Tortricidae; genus Thaumatotibia; species Thaumatotibia leucotreta. Next base: position 43,778 of record JALPQI010001215.1, on the reverse strand, counting down.
GGTTTCTAAAACTGCTTGTTAACAATAAAACCAAATTAAAATACAAAAATAATTATAGATATCTCTTCAAAGTATGTAATATATTACCAGTTAGCTACAAACATAAATATCTACTTATTATTAATAACCATAACTGTAAAGACCGTAACTCAGATAATAACTTATTAATACCTGTCAGCCACTCATACAATACAAAGGCCGCGGCTACAGGAAAACTGTCAGTTCCTAGAATAACTAACCACTATGGTGATAGAACTCTTCGGAAACGCATCCCTTACCTACTTAACAGTTTGCCTGAAGCCATCAGGTGTCAGGCCAACAAAAATAAATTTAAGAGGCTTTTGAAAACACATTTCCATAACTTGCCATGTGAATAATAATATCGTCGACCGTAGGTTCAATTAGGGTAAGGGACAAAATGTCGAAAATGAGTTAATTATACAGTTTTGTTCAGAATTTTGCGCTCTTTCGAATGGTGTATATGAAAAAATTCTAGCTTTAAAAAAATGTTAATTACCCTACTTTTTTTTAGGGTGTACCGGATCAAAATAGCTCCAAAAAATAAAGTAATTAGAAAAAAATTCTACACAGCTACTAAAAATTAGTGTAATGTACGTAAGCAACCGAATTTAAACAAGGTAACCGGCCTTGCACTTAGGGAATGACCCTTACGCGGTTTATTTTTGATGAGAAAATAACAAAATTGTTATTACGCTAATAATTTTGGAATCGAAAAAAAATATTTTGCCGATACCTTAAAGTGATTTGCGTGGATATTGAAATAATTGTTCCTTACTTTAATTTGCTCGCATAGTAATTTATACTGTTTTTTTGTAAATTATGTTTAAACTCGGAGTAAAATACTTCAAATGTACTTGACAGAATTAATGAATAATTTAATAATTATATTAAATATACTTAAATACATAGACAGCCATGACCAAGGAACAAATATTTGTGATAAATAAAGACACAAATAATGCCCTCGCCGGGATTCGAACCCGAAGTAGTGTAGCTTTAAAACTGGAAGTAGATTCAAAAGTGCTTTTGCGATGCTTATTTGAATAAAAAAAGTTTGCGTTGACTTTGACTATGTTGTGCAGAGTTGCTGCTAGGAAGATTCAAGATTTTGTAGAAATCGTTACACAAATCTACGAATAAATAAAACATGGAAGCCGCATGCCATACTAAATTGCCTTTCAAAAAAGGTCCTGAATTTTAGTTGACAAATGTCACCACCTCTTCAATGTATCACGGTATTCACGGTATTGAATTTCCATGTCAACCTATATAAACTTAAGTCGCCATTTAAAAATAGTTGTGATTGGTCCATCAAAGTTTTGATTGGCCATACCTATTCTATAGAAATTTGTCAAAGATGTTGCGCCGAAATATGCGCGGTGTTAAGAAAAACGCTATGTCCTGCCCATCTTGGCACATTGAACACGTTACACGTCCATGTTATATAATTATTACTAGGTTGATTTGTGTAAGATGTCCCAAGATAATTATTTATTATTATTTATTATTGGTCGCAGACACAATTGATCAAGTTCAGATGCATGGAATCTATTATGTAGAATCGCGACAAGGCATGAACAAAAAATTATCCTAATTAAAGGGGTGTTCTGTGCAGTATGCAAAATATACAAACTAAAATCAATTTCACCATTTATTTCCCAATGATACGCCATTTTTATTCCATACATGGGGCGTAGCGGGTAGCTAGCGGTAGATTTCGTCAGTCGGCTTTAGCGGCGTAATGTGAGTTAATATGTTGGCTACCTGTAAATCTCTCACCAGTGGCTCCAAGAAACTGTTGTTCACGCAGTGGCCACGCCCTGGTACACCACGTCGACTCGTGGGCTAAACCTGGTTTGAGGGGGACCTGTGGTCACACCACGGTCTGCATGCGGATGCCTCCCGCTTTGTGTTCAGAGTCTGGTTTGGTGAGGAAGGCGAATCCCAGCTGATAAGCAACGATTTGTTCGGCGGACTCAGCAAGCCAGCACAGCCTTGCCGAAGGCTTAGAGCGACGTTAGAGGCCAGAAGCTAGCGTTTGGTCAGAGGCTGCACCCGAACCTTTCTCTAGTTGTAACGTATATACGTTCCACTGGGTCAAGAGAGACGAGGGCGAGAGGGTGCTCCTACGTTTTGCGCGCACGTTTGAGCACTAAAAAAAAATATTTCCTGCGTAAATGATTGGTTACTGGCAACGGACTTCGAGTTGATAAAAGTCCTGGGGCGATGGGCAGAGGCAGAGAGGTTCAGTTGTAGTGCCAACTGGGCTTTGGCTGATGTCTGCACACAGGCGGCTCAGAGAGAGTGGTCGCTTTGGCGCTGCGCTGGGTTAACAGCGCCGATTCGGCAGCACTCTGAGCGACGAAGCAGCCCTATTTAGGGAGGCACTGCTTCCCCCGCTCAGCCGGGGAGGGGGCTAGAAAAGGTGCCCCAAAAATTGCTTAACCCACCCCCTGACGGAAATAGCAACCGCGGCTGTTTCTGCACTACCAAATACGCGGTCGAAAGAACAAAAACAGTAAAAACATTTAAAATTCGGAGTATGACTTTTGGCGCCTGGAATGTGCACACTCTGTTGGATCGCGAAGGTAACATCTGTCCTGAGCGTAAAACAGCTATTGTTGCCCGTGAGCTTGGGCGTTATGATGTGGACATTGCTGCTCTCAGTGAGACGCACCTGGCTGACGAGGGGGAGTTGGTGGAGCATGGTGGTGGGTACACTCTCTTTTGGAAGGGTACGCCGGCCGCTGAACCTCGGCGGTCAGGTGTGGGTTTTGCAATTAAAACTAAGATTGCAATGAGGATCCAGGAATGTCCAGTACATGTTTCGGACCGCATTACTTCGCTGCGTTTGGAACTAGACAACAACAAATTTCTAAGGATAATTAGCGTGTATGCACCAACAATGGATCGGGATGACAATGTAAAGGACAAGTTTTGCGAAGAACTTGCTAGTCTCATCTCTAGTGTTCACCCTGGAGAGCAGATACTTTTATTAGGAGACTTTAATGCCAGAGTTGGGCAGGATTTCGAAGCTTGGCCTCGTGTCTTGGGAAGGCATGGTGTTGGTAATATGAATAGTAATGGTCAACTGTTGCTATCGCTATGTGCCCAATTTCAGCTGGCTATCACCAACACCATGTTTAGGCTTCCAGCCAAGTACAAGACTACTTGGATGCATCCCCGATCCAAACATTGGCACCTTATCGATTACGCGATTGTTAGACAAGAACACCTCTCTCAAGTGCACATAACTCGTGTGATGCGAGGCGCTCACTGCTGGAGTGATCACAGGCTCGTAATAACAAAAATTAAACTTCGTCTTCGACCCCCTTGTAGAAGGCGAGGAAGTAAACCTCTTCGCTTGGATGTAAAACGGCTAGAGCGGCTGCCAGAGCGTGAAGCCTACATCAAAGCAGTGAGTGAGACAATTGAGTCGCTTGACAATATGGATAGTGATCCCATAAGCCAATGGCAAGTGTTGTCGTCAAATGTTGTCGACTTAGCCTCGCACACGCTTGGTATGAAACGTGTTATGAGGGAGGATTGGTTCGACGACAATAACGAGACACTCACTGAAGCAATGGCAAATCACCGAAAGCTTCTGAAGCTCAATCGAAACGATGTAGCCGAGCATGTTAGATGCAGTGGCGCTGAGCTGCGTAGAGTGGTGCGGGAGGTGAAAGACAAGTGGTGGAAGGACAAAGCCGAACGCATTCAGTGGCTCTCAGACTCCAACCAACTTTCCGAGTTCTATGAGGAGGTGCGCGGGCTTGCCGGTACAGTTATTCGCAGCACAGTTCCGTTAAAGTCTAAAGATGGGTCCATGCTGCTTGCTAGCAAGCCAGAAGTTCTGAACAGGTGGGGGGAGCATTATAAGTACTTGCTAAACGTTGACCGTGCTGCTGACATGCAGTACGTAGAATCCATGGAACCGTTCCCTGTCTGTGATGCGCTCGATGAGCCATTGTCATTGCATGAGGTTGTCAAAGCAGTAAAACAGCTGAAGAACAAAAAAGCGGTGGGTATAGACAACTTGCCTGGAGAGTTACTAAAGTACGGAGGGGAAAGGTTGCATGACACCATTTGGAATTTGTTCAAGCAGATGTGGGTGGAGGAACGAGTGCCTAATGATTTTCGGATTTCCCGCATTTGCTCTCTCTATAAGAATAAAGGCAACCGATCGGATTGCAACTCTTACAGGGGCATCTCTCTCTTAACTTCTCCAGGTAAAGTCTTTGCTCGGATATTGCTTAACCGCCTTCTACCGCTATCGGAAAAGATCTTACCGGAAACACAATTCGGTTTCCGTCCTGACCGAGGTACGTGCGAGGCTATATTTTCTGTGCGACAGCTTCAAGAGAAGAGTCGAGAGCAGGGTCAACCTTTGTTTCTTTGTTTTGTTGACCTGGAAAAGGCTTTCGACAGCGTGCCTCGTGAAGCCCTGTGGGTAGTGCTGGCGAAGCTGGGGTGCACAGGTAAGTTCGTAAGGATATTGCGTCTCCTGCATGACGGTATGCAGTGCTGTGTAAGTGTAAAGGGCGAGAATTCGGAATACTTTGGTGTCACCTGCGGCGTCAAGCAGGGGTGTGTTCTGGCGCCTACACTTTTCGCCCTTTACTTTGCAGTTGTAGTCAGAGACTCCTTACGAACTTTAAATAACGGCATCTGTATTCGTTTCCGCACAGACGGCGGGGTATTTAACTTAGCCAGACTAAAGGCTCGCACTAAGGTATCTCATTTAACCATCACGGAGATTATGTACGCGGATGACCTTTGTTTCGTGGCGGAATCCTCAGAGAGTCTTCAAACGCTTATGAGGAGTCTTAACCAGTCTTGCCAGCGTTTTGGTCTGAAAATCAGTGTCAAGAAAACGGAAATCATGTGCTCTGACACACCAGCCTCCGTTGACATAAGGCTTGGTTGGGATTCTCTTAAGCAGGTAGACCGTTTCAGGTATCTGGGGAGCACTTTATCATCAAAGTGCCACCTTGACGATGAGATTAACTGTAGAATAGGAGCGGCTGCAGCTGCTTTCGGGAAGCTCCGCGTCAAGGTGTTCCGCTCTCATGATATAAAGCTCTCAACCAAGGTTGCTGTGTACATGGCAGTTGTCCTGCCCAATCTCTTGTATGCCTCCAAAACTTGGACCGTTTATCGGAGGCACATCCGCACATTGGATAGGTTCCACCTAAAATGCCTACGTGATATTATGAGTATCTCCTGGGAGGACCGTGTTAGGAACACGGAAGTCCTAAGGCGCGCAAAGGTCAGCGGCATAGAGGCCTATCTAATGAGGCGACAGTTGCGATGGAGTGGGCACGTGTCGCGGATGTCTGGGAGCAGAGTGGCCAAGCACATCTTTTATTCCGAGCTGAGCGAGGGTAAGAGGAAGCAAGGTGGTCAATTTTTGCGCTATAAAGATGTGCTGAGGCGCCACATGCGGTGCTGTGACATCGACCCGTCGCACTGGGAGATGGCTGCTGCGGATCGTCCGAAATGGAGGCATTCTGTTCATGCTGCAGTGCAAGCCTTCGAGAAGAAGAGACAAGGGGAACTCGACGCTAAGCGGAACGAGCTGAAAACCCGACCACCTGTGGTTATTAACTACAACTACGTAGGTGGAGTGCTGACTTGCAGCAAATGTAGGCGCACATTTGTTGCAAAAATAGGCTACGTCAGTCACATGAGAGCACACGAGCGACGCTCTCAGTAGTCAGTTCAACCGGTCGCCGTGGCCGAAATCGGTCAGGAAGAGATGATGATTAAAAATTAGAAACAATACAAGTACTTATTAATATCGAAGACTTTTGAAAAATTTAAATCTAATATAAATGAATGAATAAAAATTGTATAAACAAAATCAGTACCAATAGGTAATAATAAAATATGAAGTAATTTCTTCCGACTCTTTACTTTGCCATCATTCCTTATCCAAGGCTTCCAATAACAAAGTTTATTAAGTAAATTATGAAAGGGAATTATAGTGTTTTCAACCGACTTTAAAAAAGGAGGAGGTTCTCAATACGACTGTATCCGATTTTGATAGTTATTTTTTATTCGAAAGCTGATGGTCCCATTTTCATTTGGTCCAGTTCTGATAATTATAAGTCTTAACCCTTTACCTACGGGGCCATAATATTTGCCATTATATTGTTTGACTTGACACCATTACATAAGTATGACTTTAATTGGACAGTGGTGGCAACTCTGGTTGTAGGTTAAGGGTTAATTGGCATTATGCAAGACAATTGGATGAATAACTCGATACCACGTCAACCGATTTCCATAAATCAATTTTTAACCGACTTCAGAATAAACCGGGCTAGTCCCGTTGGCATCAAGTTGGGGTCTGATTATGGGATCTTGGAGATATTGGTTGAAGTCGGTTTTTTTAAACGATTATTGATATCGTTTGTCATATAGAACTCTTCGATCGGGAAACATTATCATATCAGAGACCACGTCACCCATGGTCGGATTTTTCATGGCCATGTTTTTGGGGGGCGTACATTGCGTACAAGCCATGTCACCCCCACGCATCGTGTCCTCGCAGTATATCTGTTGACCATCGCAGCGGCTGAAGCCCGCGTACCCCTCTTGCTGGCAACATTGCCCCGGTTTGTCTCCGTCTGGCCCGCACGCGTTATCGCAACTTGGCACACGCTTTTCAGCTTCGCTGACAACAGCCATGACGAATAGAAAGAGGGTAGTCTTTAAATGTTTCAATGCATCCATGACGAGCAACTGTTAAGTTTTCTATGCTGGATATTTATAATTTAAAGACAAACGGGTCTTAATCGCGTAAACTTACGTTTAATTATATCCTGACGTTTCGGGCACCCGTGGTCGCAGGCAGACTCTGGATATTTATATTGGCTATAAAGGAAATTAACAAGGAAATTTTTCTTTAGGTTCAGATTGGCCTTCATCTGTTCTTTTTAATCAATCAGTCTGTGGGACGTTTTGGTTAAGCTTAAAGTGGTACCGGTTCCATATAACAATTAGAATATCAATAGGTACCCTAGTTCACAATCGAACTATTTCAGTCACTTTTTTATGTCTCTGGTTTCTATGGGCATATTCTCCTGCACACTTAGAACACATGATTGGTGCGACAGTATGTCGTAGCGAGATAGATTTTCCGTCTTTTACTTAGTATATTACATATCGATATGCGACATAATATTATTCTGATTTATACTAGTTAATTGAAGATGAAGTTATAATAAAATACCAATGATAAAGATCTCTTAAAACCGTAGAAATACATTATTTCTGTTAAAAAGTTTATTATAATTTACGTTATGAATGATAAAAATGATTATCATTTGTATTAACACTGTCAATTATTTTAAGTAAGTTATATTAAACTGATAAAGATCTGTTAAAGAGGAAAAAGTAAATTATTTTGGTTTCTTTCCGTTTTAATTATTTTAAGATAATTACTGTGTGCTAAAACTATCAAACACAATAACTTACGTTTAACCTGAATACTCAAACGAGATTCTGATCAGCTTTATGTATGTATGTGTCTTTGTTTATTTTTTGATAATAAATAAATATTATTACGAAAATAATGATGTTTCATTCCAAGAAAAAACATAGCGTAGGTACAGGTTAGGGAATAACACATTTCAAGTAAACCACACAAACAATAGGACATGGATTTCCTATACACATTTAGACAAAATAACTTATTTTTTTTTCTTATTTTTCAAAACGGATCATCCTTACGCTAAAACTCACGTAGCATATTTTTACAATACCACTATCTTACATTATTTTGCTTTAATTAAAAAAATCATTAAAATACCCTTACTTTATTTTTCTTTTAATGATATTGAATCTGTAAATCGAAGTCAAATTAGCGTAAGGGACATGACTAAAAATTGCTACGAGTGTAATCGACGTTAGTAATGAAACATATTAGAGTAACGGACACCAATTTTCCTTAATATTTAGTCTACGTAAATAAATACTATTTAGGCGGAAAGAACACCAAAATATAAGAATACGTGTGAAATCGGAGCCAGGAATGGTCAAATACAATAAAAGTTATGAGCGAATAAGCAGAAAAAAAAACTTTGCCGGGCTCTCCTGTAAAGTCGTATTTTGTCCCTTACCCTAATTGAACCTACGGTCGACGATATAAGCTCATAATTTTTTAATGTTATAACACCTATGTATTACAATTTTAAATAATGTAACTAAAAAGAGACTGGGATCCTACAGTCAAACTCTGAAGAGTTTTGTAGGACAATTACTAATTGTAAGATTGTAATCCACATGTAATATTAATAATAAATAAATAATAAATAAAAAATCACGCCGTGGACGCGAACTTCCGCGACAAAGTATTAAAGTGCCCATTCAATTCAGACGGTCTACAATTGAGCAGAAATTACAGGCGCTTATTAATTAAATTATTAATATATTTGTGATTGTAAACTTGTTTGGCTAAAATGTTTTTTACGATACAGATATATGTTACACTGAGTATTTAATACATGTTATTATAAAAAATACATTTTTTGTAATAATACATACTGGGTTTTTTTATTATATATACTTTTATTTGTTTAAAATACTAGTTATTAGCCGTGTGGTGACGGCAGTAAGATGTCACCACCCCAACTCTTTCCGTTGGTGTCTTAAGAGTCGGTTAAAGGATTGAAGTGTCATTGACTATTTATTTATCAATGGGTAGTAGGGTAAGTTCTCCAGTGAATGAACAAATCCAGTGAACGAACAAAATACAAGTTTTTTTCGTAAAATAAGTTTTCTGTACATTTTTACTACGCGATATATTTTTTTTTCGGGTAGGAATATTATTTCACAACTTCTGGTAGCACTTACATCACCTCATATGCATCAGTGTCCAAGTGGCGATGATCTAAAGTGGGCACGTTGCGCCGGTTCGTTTTTTATATGGAGGTGTTATAAGGATTGAGGTAAGCTTACGTTGTGTTTAATGTGTTATTGTGTGCGTTTCGTGCATCTCCCAGGTACAGTGCGTGTTTTTTTGAAACCGGAAGGTTATGATTATGCTATTAAAGTATAGTTTAATGTGATTTCGTTTCAAATAGTGGCTTTTAATCCAGTGTTCTATAACTAGAACTCAAAATGGCTTTAACCTAGTGACCGAACGGGGGAGTTCATTCACTGGAATTGCGTGATTTATTGTTTGTCCCATACCTTACGTTTTAGTGGTTGTTATAAGATTTGGTTTTCTTTGGGTTTAATAGAAATACGCTGTCTAGCAAAGGGCCAGTGTTCGAACAATACTTGATATATTCAATTTTTAATGAACTAAAGCAAATACTGTTAGTTCATTAATTGGATTGCGAAAACCAGTGAATGAACTAAATCATTTATTTCGTATTTTGTCTGGTTTTAAGACAGGGAAAGGTTAAAAAAATCGTATAAAAAATTCCAATATGACTAAGAGTCTCTCGACAAACCTCTAAAAGCTGTTGCAACTAGTGAACTATCAAGTGCCAGTTTTAATATCTCAAAATCAACGCTATTCAAATCACCGAAATTGTCCAAATTCATGCCACTGAAGAAACAAACATAGACAAATCTTTGGTTAATCAAAAATATTCAAGTAGCACTTCATATGCAGAATGAGCCCAGTTTACTTTTTAACGAAAGCGACATATAAGGTCACTCTTCAATGGTCACTGAAGAGTTAATTAAACCTTCCCAGAATACGCAGAAATGTGGAACTGTAATTGATGTCGTATAATTATGTTTATAGTTATTATGTCTCATTAAAGTTCAAATTAAATTATCGAACATTACTAGCACTACCAATTAAAAATAGAGTACTTTTTGCATTTTAATACATTATTTTTAAGGTAGTTCATTCATTGGTTTCAATTGTGCATTTACTAGAATTTTGTGTTCATTCACTGGTGATTTTCCATTTCATCCCCTACAGTTAGCTATAATTTTAAACTGTGCAGCACTAATGCAAAATAAAATTGATTTTAGAAAACTACAGTAGTGGTTTACTCTATAAGAACATTCATATTTAAACTTCATTATTGCTCCCAGCCACAAAAAATTAATTAAGTTGAAAATTTCCTTAAGTGTTCATTCACTGGAGCACTTACCCTAGTGTGAGTAGTGTGTCCACATGGCAGATGGGCAGCAGCATCATCATAGTGGGCACACTATTCCCGATTATGGGTATTAACCACCTAATGCGTAGGCTAAGGAGAGGACATTGCCCATGCACCCATGAACTAATAGAGGCTGATCTACCTTTTCCCATACAGATTATGTGCAAATGCCGCTTTTCTTAATTATATTGTACTTGTAAAATATAGCTGCGTATTGTACGGTATACACAATTAATACAATTATGCATCTTGCCCTCAGATACTTCTATTCAATAGCTATTAGCATTGGTAGGTAGGTTAATACTTCTTCTTTTCAACCGCTACTTTTGAAAACATTACTAGCGTTTGATTTTCTATTGAACCTCATGGGTCTTCAGACCCTATGGTATCGACAGTAGGGTCGGTAATGAAACGAAGTTTGTTGATATTAAAACATTAAAAATGTCTTACAACGCATGCACTAAAACAGATTATCCATAACTACCAATACATAGCTCATAGCTACAATAATATGCGACTGAAAGCCTAAATTTTGCAAACATTAACGAAGTTTACGTGTTTCTCGACTTTCTCGCCACCTTCACACCTCGAAGACAATTTGTCGCATTTTGACATTGAAACGCAATGTATTTTATCTCTCAAGGTACACTTGTGCTACGAATTTGGAGGATATCTCGCGTGGGACTTTCAAGCGAAATAATTATGTCGCTTTGATAGATCATCGCGAGTCAGCGTTATCTCGCGGGTATGTTGTGCTACCAATTCGTGACATAGCTCGAGAAAAGTCTATGTCGCAGTTTTTGTCGTCCCGCGCCCATGATGTGCTTGCCGTGCAGGTTATATTTAAATAATAACCGGTCAAGTGCGAGTCGGACTCGCACGCAAAGGGTTCCGTACCATTATCAATTTATTATTTAAAAAATACAGTTAAATCAACCCACCTCAAAAATTATAGGAGATAATTTAATCAAACCAAAAATCGTTGATAGAATTTATTAACGTGCATAAAATATATTTTTTTAGAATTTTATATCGCGTAGTTTAAAAAATAGAGGGGGGGACACATTTTTCAGACTTTGAGAGCTGATATCTCGAAAACGATTTGCTTAAATAAAAATGAGAGTTATAAACCTTCATACCACCTTTCTATTAATACCCCACAGGCTTATATACAACTAATATTTTTTTTTATCCCTCAGTTACCTACATGTATGGAAGACCCCCAACCCCAATGTTTTTTTTTACAATTATCATAATCCAGTATCATAATCGTGTAGCAGTTCATACAACACATATCCTTACCAAATTTCGTTACTGTAGCATTTATAGTTTCCGAGTAAATCAACTGTGACAGACGGACAGACGGACATGACGAATCTATAAGGGTTCCGTTTTTGCCATTTTGGCTACGGAACCCTAAAAATGACGCGCTTGTCCGATTTCTCGTAGATAAGACAGTTAATGGTGACTGGGCCTTACTTATTTTGACGCAAGAGCAAAATAGTCTATTAAATAAAACTATAACAAATCATCGTGAAATATTTATTACATCTTGTATAATTTATTACATTCAATATATTATGACAACATTTAAAATTATTAAATTATCACATAAGTTACAAAAACCTTACACATTTACAAATGAGCAACCATTTACCTAAAACTATTGTTGTACTTATAAAATTACTTTTATACCTATGGTAAATATTAGGACTATCGACTCTTTATACATTTCATTAAAATCACGTAAAAAAAATCTTTGAAAATTACCTTCAACAATGCATGCGAGTTTAATGCAAAAAAAAATCAATGAGGTGAAATTCCTTTCCGCCGCTTGATATGTTGCCTTCGAAACGTCAGAGGCATTTTTAATGTTTATATTAGTCCCTGTTTCATTGTGAGCGTAAAGGTTTTACTATTATACCAGAAGATACACATTTCATACTGTATAATTATGTAGATGAAACACCAAGAAAATCACCGAAATATCCCTGCAACCGATGATTTTATTTGTAAATACAATTAGGTTATTAAAACCTATTTTAAAACGTAGAAGCTTTCGTATTAATAAGGTATTTTTGAATTTATAATTCTGTACAATAAGTAAAATAATAAATTAAACAAAAAAAGAATATTAAGTAAAAAATTATACATTTATATCATCAAGAAAAAATAAGATAAATAATTAATGAACAAAGCATGTTTCAATAGACATAAACTGGAAAATATTACATAAATATGTCATTAATAAAATAAAAAAATCCTACAAAAAATCCTTTAAATAGAACAAACTAATCATGCCCACGCAATGCATGCATAAAATGTTCAAAATATTTTGAACGGACATATTTATTTAACTAGAAATGAACTAGAACTTACACTAATTTGTGATCTGTATGTCTGTTTGTTACTTCGAATTACGTACAAGGTATAACTGTAGATTAAAAAAAAAAAAAACATTTTTTTCTATGTTACCTAGGGCTTGTCCATTAATCACGTCAGAAAATATCACCAAATATTATCACCATGGAGGATGGGGGGGGGTCTAAAACTGGCCAAAATCGTATGACGTGATTAATGGACAAGCCTATTGAGCGGGATACCGAGTCATATCCAAATGATAGCCGTTTAAAACGTCCAACTTTAAATATACTTAAACGGTTTAAATTGTGTATTTAGTTTAGACACTACGCGCGACATGCATGTGGGCTCAGTGCTTGAGAATGGAGACCCAGGCTCTCCGAAACATGTCGCGTGTAGTGAGTACCTACACACACATGAGTTTAACCGTTTAATATATTTATAGTTATTATGTCCCACGAAAGTTTAAATTTAAACGTCCCACTTTGTAAAGAATTTATCTTGTATCGTTACATAAATTACTTGCCTAAGTGTGCTCACAATTTGCAGCAAAATTGAACGTTCTAGGGCGTTTTCACAAACCGTTGTTGAAATCACCTTGTTTTAATTTGGTCAAGTTTAGGCTTATTCGACTCGGAATCAGGAGCTCTTTCGATTCTGCTAGGAGAAAAAATATGTCCCATAATTTTCATACAGTTTTCATTCTTTCCATTACGCTACCGCCTTTGAACATCTATGAAAAAACGGTATCGTAATGGACAAAACATTTTGGGACATTTTTTTCTCCTATTAGAATCGAAAGAGCTCGTGATCCTGAGTAGAACAAGCCCAAACTTGTCCGAATTGAATAACAAGGTGATTTCAACAACGGTTTGTGAAAACGCCCTCTAAGACTCACAAATATACATACGTGTTAAAATTACCTATTAAACAAAAATCGATACAAAGAACCATAATAACCTCAAAACCAACAATCCAAACGCTGTCAAAACAGCATAATGCAGCCATTTAAGCCTCTGATGTCTCTTCAAACTCTCAGGGATGGTTGAGATTGGATCTTTCAGGAGATACACCCTGATTCCTCTCATGAAGTTAGCGAAGTACTCGTTCCAGTCTATACAGGTGACGTCAAAGTCGAATGTGTGTTTGTCCGCGTCGCACATTTCGTTGTACAGGCGAGTCATATTGGTGTTGTGGAATCGCCACTCGCGGAGGGCGAAGAATTCGAGGACTGAACCGAATTGCTCGATCTTGGTGTAGGCTTTTCTTAATCTGTGGATGGAGAGATTCTGTTAGTGGTTTGGCAGAAGATACCGTGATAGTTTACGAGTTATAGACAGGATTTCAGCTACTGGGTACATTGACTCATGTATAATTGTATACATATGTTATCAGCTGCGACCATATATAACATGGACGTCTAATGCCACCTCAAAAAACCCCCCAAAAAGAATTGTTCAATTGTGCTAAGATGGGCAAACCATAGCGCTTTTCTTAACACCACGCATGTTTGGGCGCAACATATTTGACAAATGTTTATAGAATAGGTATAGCCAATCAAAACTTAGATGGGCCAATCACAACTATTTTTGAATGACGGTTTAAGTTTTTATAGGTTGAAATTGAAATTCATGACAATCATGACCGTGATGCATTGAAGAGGATGTGATGGAGACTATTAGGAAAAAATCCAAGAGTAAGTATAGATACTTACTGAGGCTTCTTGCCAACGAGTAAGCACACTCCATCGATGACGTACGCCGGGATCCAGTGAATCAGCATCGCTAGCAGCCAGTACATGGACTTGGAGCTGGTCAGCACCAGCATATACTACCACATGGCAGATTAGGTCCTAAGCTGAATCGAATTACAAGATCGTGATAGCCCAACTCCATGCTCCATGCTCAGATGTTGGTGGTCTGGCGGCTCTTTATTTTTTTTATTTTTTATTCAGCCTATATTTGTGTCCCAAAGCTGGGCAAAAGCCTTTCCGCATCAACTTGGTGGCTACGCTAGCCCACCTATCTGGATGCATTCGGCAGACGTGACCAGTCCAGCCCCACTGGAGCCTAGTAGTCTTTTTGCCTATGTCAGCAATGCCGGTTTTTTGAGCGCAGGTTCCGATATATTTGAAAAAAATCTAAGTAGATACTTACTGAGGCTTCTTGCCAACAAGTAAGCACACTCCATCGATGACGTACGCCGGGATCCAGTGCATCAATAGCGCAAGTAGCCAGTACATGGACTTGGAGCTGGTGAGGACCAGCATGTAGTACCACATGGCTTGCTTCGGCGGCACGCCCAGCCCGTGGCTTTCGGCTAGCGACATGAACTGGTCTGAAAGGGAATTGGTAAAAGTTAGGTTATTTGTAGGTTAGGGTCTTACAAATTTGAGGCATAGATAGAGATAGGAGAGTCTGAGCGCACGCCCAGAACTACTTCACACTCGTACTAAAAGCTCTGCAAAACTTTTGGAATGAGTAGTCGACTGTTTTTGGTATTATGTACCAGAAAGGCGCGGATCCAGGGGGGGGGTCAATGGGGGCGCTTGCCCCCCCTGATACTGGACTTAGGTATGTCTAGGTGCTGTTTTAAGTACAAAATACTATCATTTCGTAGGTGAATGCCCCCCCTGAACGAAGTCCTGGATCCGCGCCTGTTACCTACCAGATGTGGACCGAAAGGTTCCAAGGTTCCGAATAACACTGCACGCTCATACTTAAGGCACACCCGGTGATAGACTGAAGGATTTATTACCACAGTCTTGCGGCTTTTCAAAGGAGTTTTTAGAAGCTCTAAAGAGTTCTAAGCGTGCATAATATAAAAGAAACTTTCTAGTTACCGAGCCCTCAGAAAAAATGGATCCTAGGCGTTCTTTACATGATATAAAAAAGGATGTGGTAGGCAAACCAAGCTATAGGTGCCTTTTCAGAGCAAACACAGCGGTAGACTAGTGGCTTGTCCTTTGGGTCTGATAGTTTCTAATCGTTTTAGACATTTGGAGAAGTTTTACAGAGAAACTTACTCCAGAGGATGTTTGGAAGTCTCTAGAAATAGTCGGAGAACTTACTCCAAGTTATAGGGGCCTTTTCAGAGCACACACAGTGGTAGACAGGTGGCTTGTCTCTCGGAGGGGCCTGATGGTTCTCAGCGCGGGAGGTGCTCCACGCCGCTGCTACACACGCCGCCGCTACAGCGTCACCCGGGACCAATGAGGCTGATGCGTTGTGGCTCGCTTTGAGAACATGGAGGAGGCCTAACTCGGCTCCTACTATCACCTGTAACATTTGGGATTTATGTAGAGTTTTCGACGGTTGTTTAATAGAAATTAATAATTTGGGACCTGAATTGAATCGCGATGTGTCAATTCCGTAGAATAACTGTCGAATATCGACAAGCCGAGCCAAAACTGAATCGTATTTAAGAGCAGTGTTGGGCAAAAAGTAATATGATTACTCCATCCGATTACTTTTGTATGAGTACTTTGTAATATATATTAAAAAGTACACATACAAATGTAATATACAGAAGTAATCATATTACTTTTTGCCCAACTCTGTTTAAGAGGTCATGGTAGACCCCATGTCTAGTCGGATTATCCAGAATCCAGGTTCTCAGTAGAGCTGTTCATCAAATGAATCAGGAACGCAGCATGCATGATACGTCCTTACTAAACTGAAGAGTTTTATGTAGAGTTTTCGACGGTTGTTTTTATGCTAGCACCTTAAAGATTTTCGATGCTTAACGTAAGCAATGAGCATGGGTTCTTGCATAATAAAATAAGCTTATACAACGGGTCTTTAACACTACGAAACAGTACGCCTATAGGCGTCCACGCTAAACAAATTTTTGATGCTACGTCAAATAAAAAACTGAAACTTTACGTAGGTCTGTACATTTATAAGTGATAGGGTATGTAAAGTTTCTAACAAGTATTGGGCCAGCGTTAGGACCACGCAAAATAGGCATGTTTGTCTACTTTCGGAAAATGGCCAGACAACAACAACAACATTGCTCTGAGGACCGCGGCTTATCCTTGTCGTTGAATGTGCGGTACCAATATAATATATCAGTCAGTAAAGCCCAACTTCGCATGAGAAGATGCGATTGCGTGGCCTCAATGTTAATTTTTTTTCTTCAAGGTATGACTTTCAGAAATTACAAAATATTGCTAGGAAATTTTTTAAAGTACGAAAAGTACTTACCCCTGTAGGTCCATATACGTTGTCAATCCATCCTGCAACGGGCTCCTTTGCGGTTCCGATTACTAAAATACAAAATAAAAATGCATTAGACTTATAACATGATCGGTGGGGACAGTATGTCGCCAAGATAAAATATCCGTCGCTATTTCTAGTAGGGCCAATCAACTTTTCGATTGACATATTTTCTGTCTTCTGCGATACTTTTCATGAACTTACAAATGTACTTCAATTAATACTATACACATTTATTTACAATGAAAAACCGTTGGAACCTAAATATATCGATGTAAACTTGTATGGGGCCTAACGCATGTACAATTTATAAGCTTTTTTTCTAGCAAACTTGATGAAATTGTCGCCTGCGTTACGGGACAAAATAGTGTCGATCGAAACGTTGATTGGCCCAGTCAAAGACGGAAATTATTGAATATCTGATATTGTCCGACAGTGATCAAAAGCTTAAGAAAGTAGCTATAGAAGGCTTACCTATTGAAGGCCTGACGACGGCCACAGGCACACCCTGCGAGTACTTCTGCAAGATGTCTTCAGCCACGCCTTTCGTGTACGCGTATGTGTTGGGGAAGTCACCAATCAGACTGCAATGGAAATAAACATCAGTCCAGCTCTAGTCGGATCAACCAGATTCCAGGTCCTTAGTAGAACTGTTCATCAAATGAATCAGGAACGCAGCGTGCATGCAATGTCTTTACTAAACTCAATGAGGGTTTTCTCGAAAACGTATGCCACTAGTTGGCGCCACTTAGCCGTAAGGTCCCGCTAAGAAACACAATTATCTAGCCCTAAAGAAAAACTAACTAGAAGGTTTTTTTTAAATATAATTTTACTAACTCATACAAAACATTTAAACACGAAACTATAGGCGCTCTGAGAATTCAGACAAATTTCTGGACCTGACGCCTCAGTGCTGCCGCCCTGGTGAACGTCATTTCAGAAAACCCTCATTGATATAGTCAATATCTAAAACCTAATCGGAACCTATATTGAAAGTACTAAATTGAAGTCCTCATGTAGGTAAGCGAATTTTGTGGTAGCTGTTAGACGGTCAGTCATTTTCCATCAGTCTGACATTACCATAGAGTTTAAATTCGCCTGGCATGTGAATGATTGGCTCTTGAAAAAGTTCCTCATATACGGAGCTAAACTTGTCGATCATTTTTGACTTACAAAACGTAGGTAAGTAGCCCGCGTAAAGCATTTTAAATAAATAAATATTTTGGAATATCTTACACAAATCGACCTAGTCCCACGGCTACGATATAATAGATATACAAGGTGGAAGTCGACATACATTGTGTGTATACATCCGTACCTTTTTGTATGGATAAGTTTTTTTTTTACAATTTCGGGGTTGGTCCCATAGGAAAAGTTGCTCAGTATAGCCTTAACTATCTCCCATTTCCGTAAAGGTCCCTCGTCGACTTCCACCTTGTATACATATAGATACTTAAATACAAAGACAGCTATGATCAGCAGAGAACAAATATTTATTATTAAGGCCCTCGCCGGGATTCCAACTCCCTCCAGCTTCGTAGGCAGAGTCACTACCAACTAGGCTACGGAGGTTGACAAATAAAGGCAAAAACTCACCCTGGCGTGATGCTGGTCAGGGTCTTCTCATCTAGACTTTCCGCAAGGTCGATCAGCTTGTCCCCAGGAATGGGGCTCTCGTAGAACACCTCGTCGATCTCGTTCAGGGTGCAGTTACTGTGGACAGGAGCATCGTTTATTTGTTTATTTGCATTCATGAACAAATTATTATCACATAAGTATAAGTTACATGAACCCTGAGGGGTGTTGCAATTTACATTAATACTTATTCCTATTAATAATTTACAAATCAAAAAATAAAATAAAAAATCAAAATTTTTATTTGCATAGACACAGTTTAAGGATGTTATGAGAACCATGTATCTAGCTTGCGTGCAAGCGTGCAACTGCAAATGTCAGCCATGAACACTATTATTAGTATTATTACTATTGAATAGGTACCAAATTCTAAATAAATATGCAATGTCCAATTAAAATTCATAAAAGATAACAGTGAATAATAAATGAGATAAAATACAAAAATACAAAATACACATACATTTTAAAAAAATTTCGTCAGTTAGTAATATAGAAATCAAATGCCGTGCCAAGAGACAGGCCAGGCGTAACATCGATGTAGGCGATACGTCTCTGGGTGGCTAGAGAATATGACAGCCACTGCATCAACTCTATCTCTATTCAAATATACACTTCCATTTACGAAGCATATAGCTCTAACGACTCATCTCTAAACGGCCAATCAAGACAAGCCAGAGTAAAGAGTCCTGCGGTTCCCCTTGGAGTTCCACTCTGACTGCCACGCCAAGACACGCCGGAGACGGAGAGGTTCTAGCTATGGTCTTAGCTGGTCTGAGTCTATATTAATTCGCATAATTTATTACGCATACGTCAAATTGGCATAGCGTTGTTAAGCATACTATTTAAGTGGCATAAGTATAATTTCGCATAAATGATTACGCATAATGTATTTACGTATAACGTAAACTATCATAACGATAAGTTGGAATAATTAGGATGAGCATAATACTAATTGGTATACTTAATGAAAGGTTTAAAATATAATAGATAAAATAATAATGACCGATCATAGATTGCTTAGCGAAACCAATACAATATACCTGTTGCCAAGTTCCTGTCGATTAGTACGTATTATATATAGTACATTACTGCAGACGCCGGGAAAGATGGGCTTACTGGCTGAGTAGGTATGGACGGCCGAACGTAGTGAGGCCGGACAGTGATACGAAGCCGATAAGCCCATTTCACGGCGAGGCGTGTATAGCGCTTTTCTCAAACATAATATGAAATAAAAAATACGACAGTTAAAAAATATTACTTACCGGCCTAGGCCGTTAAATTCGTATGAAAATCCTTTACTATTATCTCGAGGTCATCCGCCTGCAACGTCATACTTTAAAGCGTATTATGACGAACATAATGACAACATTTCATTGCTTGTTTGAGAAAATAATAATATTATATACTTTATATTGCTTCCAATTTAAAACTAGTTTAGACTTTTCTTTTACTTGTGCGTAGGTATAACAGTTAATGGCCTTGACATATTTTATACCACATGACATACAGATGTATTGAGAAATGACTTGCCTTCGGAAACGTTCGTCAACGTCATGCTGTTTCAGTCTATCTCACTGCGACTGACAGTAATAGCTGTCATGCTACTTCAGTCAGACTCGGTGACACTGCCTGAAACAGCATGTGTTTACGAACGTTTCCGAAGGAAAGTAATTTCTCACTACACCTGTACATGTATACCTACCTACTTATATTTTTATAGTAAATATTGATTAGCAATTTATAATGTTCATAAATACGGCGTGTGTATTTTATACGGGATACAGTTATCGTTTTGTGATCGTAGAAATCATGGTATAAGTAAATAGGTTCCCCAGATCCTATTTTAAGCATCATTAAAATATAGGTACGCCCGTATTAAATAGGTACGCACTCTACATACGTGGGCCTCATGCGCCTACCAAGATGTGATTTCTTTACTAATAAAATTGATTATTAAATACCTAATGTTTTATTTAATTGACTGAATCTGACGTGTTCATTAGGATGTGTAGGAGATATCGACGAAAGCTAGGCTTCAACTTCGCTTCGTCGCTCCTGCTTATTAGTCTTTTGAACTTAACCTTACGGTCTTGGTTTTACCCTGATCTGCCTCATTCGCTTGATTTCTAAGTTTATGCTAATCCATGTTAGGATGAATAAAGTTATATTTAATAAAGTTATGCATATTTCAATTATGCATAATCAGTAATATGCGTATTAAGCATTATGGAATTTTATTATTTTGCCTATTCAATATTATGCTTAATTATTTATGCCAAATCCGTTATGCGAATTCATATTAGGACTATTAATATTAGGCATATTAAAGGGGACCCAGCTGGTCTATATGACTAAAAGGGACATTGGTTCTCTGAGCGTTTTTTTATCGCCTGTACCATTGTGAGTGTTTGGAAGAGTTGTTTTCCCTGATCCCGCCCTCTCCTTTCCGTTATAAAACCACACGTGCCGGTTTGCGTTGTCACTCCTTCACCGTGGAAAATATTCCCACACGTACTAAGAAATTCGGCAATTCCTTCATATGCCAGATTATTAAAAAGTGGAATTCTTTACCGGCACATCTGCTTCCGCATACATAAGTTGGGACCCTTTAAACGAAGCATGAAGAAGCATCTAGCGGGCCAGCAAGGCGGTGGCAACTGACAGAATACTGTTTGTCTCCTGTTCGTTGCCGCTGCTATTTGGGCTCTACTTTTCACTTACGATCAGTTGGAGTGGAGCAACTTTGTTGTGCCAACATAAAAAACTTATCGATTTGCTACGTTAAGAGATATTTATGAATAAGGGGGGGGGGCTATTATTTAGTAGCATGTTACCTGTAGGCTGTGGAAATATGGACCATGGCCTTCAGCTTGGTGCAAGCTCTTGCGAGCAGCATCATCTCCCTGGTTCCCCTCACGTTGATGAAGACGGCATCCCGAAGAGGCTCGTTAAAGCGAAGCGTCGCTGCACCGTGGAAGATTACGTCTACCTGGAAGAACATATTTTTATGAGTGATCGACTGATTTTCACCCATTTAAGCCTACCAGGTGTTATAACCGTTGCTGTTTTTTAGCTTTTTGTAGTAGGTGATTGACAAAAAATCGAAAAAACCCCAGGGTGAGATTTTTTTGCATTTAGGCTTATCTGGGTTAATCCCTCGTATACGGGAACATGGATCCGTGTACGGGAAAACTAGGAAAAAAAAATTCGCCCGTCATTCCCGTTTACAGTATGGGGAATATTACCAAATGGAAACTTACCCCATAGTAAGATTGGGAAATTACCGGGAACGACCCATCACTTTTCAAGAGACTCCATTTCGTAAAGTCAATTAGTTGAGAAGGTCCTGAACATTAATTGTCACATGCCTATTATTGGGTCAAACTCAAAATCATGTTATGAGTCTTTCCGGTGGACGTTTTAAAAGTTAAGGGCTATGAGTTTCTTATTAAATCCTTATTGTCATTTAAAAGCACTCCTTTCCTATTGAATTGTAGGATAAAAATCACGACTACACTCCTACCAGTTGCTTACTATTGGCCGCAGGAAAGAGGGGTTTTACAGTTCAGCTGAATACGCACTTTTTCTTTCCCGTGGTTGATAATTAACAGCCTGTGGGCAGGTAGTAATGATTTTTATCATACAACGCAATGAAAAAGAAGTACGTCTTAATGAAGATAAGGCTTTCATGAGAAAATCAAGCTTTAGAGGTCTTAACTTTTAGATTGTCCACCGGAAAGACTTCGAACATGGGTCTGCATTTGACCGTATTGCCTAGGTACCAAAAAAGAGCAAGTTTACCAACGTCTGAGGTAGAATTCGAACCCCTAATGCGTCGCAGCTCAGATATTATCAAACCGGAATCAGAAAGGGATTCGAATGTACCTGGTGGCTGTTAATATACCACTTTGTTGGCATGATTAATATGTATACCTGTACCAAATTGCAGATTTATAGTATTAACGGCCACTGAGCTATGCTGCGGACAGACGGACAGACGGACATGGCGAAACTAAAAGGGTTCCGTTTTTGCCATGCTTGAATCATTTTGTCAACAATATGTTTTATAAGTATCGTAAATTGTTACCTCATCAATGATAGTCTGTCGATCACTCTCGCTGATGCCAAGTCCAAGTTTCCCGACATCTCCCTCCACGACGCCGATTTTTGACATGAAGTCAGGCATTTGCTTACGCAGTCTCTCATACAGCTGAAACAACAATATATATTACTTCTTTTTTTTTGTTTTTAATCGGTCTTCATTTTCAAAACTTTCCAAAACTGTACAATTTATATGCATATATTAAATCTAAATAACTTAATCTTACTTGTGTATCCAAGATAGGCCTAGCATTGTATCGAGGATGCTGGCAGCATTTCCTCGCTGTATCGCAATACTGATGCGTCGTGCGAGGAAGCCACCAGCTCTTCGGTTTTTAGTTATTTCTTTGACTTTATAATGGCTTACTCAATAGTACCTACGTCACGGGTAGGTACATCTGTCTAAAATTCGAATTGCTTAAAATTACGGATAATATTAGACAGTACAGGCGTGGTCCGACTGCAGAGTTTACTCCCCATTCATCATCATCATCAGCCTATGATAGTCCACTGCTGGACGTAGGCCTCTTCTATTAAATATGCGTATAGACGCATTAGGAGGTAAATACCCATAATCGCCACGCAAGCGGATTGGTGATCGCAGTAATGTGTCCATTATGATGACGCTGCTGCCCATCATCAATCTTGTAGAATGGTCAGTGACACTTTAATCCCTTAGTCGACTCTTACGACACCCGCAGGAGGAGTTGGGGTGGTGACAAATGTATTCTTACTGCCACTAGAAATAGAATCAGGCGATATGGTCATTTCTCTGAGAGGCAGGAAATAAATTTACCTATGTATAATGCGTCAAAAAGATCATACTTCAGATGCATTCACGAGTAAAGTAAAAAGATAAATCTATAATTTATGCAAGATCTAATCGTTTCATACGTGCAAGTTGCCATATAAATACAATCTATTTGCTGCATTGCAATTTTATTATGCTACAGGTGCAGGTGGCACAATACTACATTTCGATACAAGTGCAAAAAAATCTTTTCTACGAGGGTGAAAGTTAGAGCCCGAGTGAAACGAGGGCGACAATCACCCTAGTTAAAAAGAAGTTTTTACACGTGTATCGAACGACTTTTTTCATAACAAGTGCCTTAAAAAGAGAAACTTACGCACGCGAAGTGTGCGCAAAGTTTACTTTTCCGCACTAGTTGTAATAATACAGACATTTGACAGGTTTATAAGTTGATAAATGGGTATTTTTACTTTTAGGGACATTTTGAGATTATTTCAAACAAGTTGAAATTGGAATCTGGTTTGTATTAAGTGTGTAAATAACTAATTATTTATTATTGTCGAAGTTGTTTCCGATGAAGTCGTGGGCTAGATAGTAGTTTATAATAATGAATTAACAAATTAAACACTCAATTTTAATAGTGTGTCCCTAAAAAATAGAATGTAATTTTGTAATACTGACCGCATCTTCAAACTGCTCCTGCAGCCTCTTCTGTATTTCTTTGTTCTTCTTTGGTCTTGCTAGAAGATAGATCTTCTTCAGGTCCGGACATGTTCTGGAACGAAACATTACACATATTTAGTCAAAGTATTTATTTGCATTGAGCACAGTAGGTACATTAAGTTCTTATACGACATTTATTTTGTTCAGTAATTTAATACCTTTACTTTCATCATCATCATCATCAGCCTATGATAGTCCACTGCTGGACGTAGGCCTCTCCTATTTATTCGTATAGACGCATTAGGAGGTAAATGCCCATAATCGCCACGCTGGGCAAGCGGATTGGCGATGACGCTGCTGCCCATCATCAATCTTTTATCAAATAATGTTCAGTGACACTTTTGTTCAGTAATTTAATACAATTTACCTTTACTTTTATTAGGTACAGTTAATAACATTTTATTGCAATTTATTATACGTGGTAGTCGGTAGACCAGCGCTATTTAGCATTGCCAAAAGTCGTTAAACAAAATTTTACTCCGTAACACAAAAAATATGATGTAAATTTTGTTTTAATTAAGAATGTGTGCACACTTGCGATTAGCATGCGAGTTATGTATGGAGCCGAAATCGCCGCGAGTTCGTTGCTTGCAATTTTTGTATTGAAATCGCTTTCAAATCTCCCAAATCAAGCGCTAGTGTGAACTAGCTCTGAAAGCCTTTTTAACTTTTGTTTTTATGTGACGAAGGCAGACAACCGAGCTGTCAACCCACCTGATGGAAAGCGGGAACTGAAGCCCATGGACATAGTGACCAAAAAATCGCCTATGCGCTGCCTACCCTGAGGACTTAGATGGATTGCCTCTATGACAGTAATTACACCGGCTATCTTACCCCTAAAGCGGAACACAGTAGTAACTATTTAGCGGCAGGTTAACGGGTAAGACGGTGGTAGCAATCCGGGCGGACCCTGCACAAGGTCCTACCGCCAGCTCAAGTACATTAATTATGTACATTTTTTTTGCAATCCACCTATCATAGCCGTTAGCCGAGCAAACATAATGGCCGGTCAGCGAGTGACATTCGTAAGGCTATCGCTACGTGAACTGAATCCATTATGGCAGCGATTTACGAAGGCCGTTGAATAGTATTTGGACGATAAAGTCGCTCTTATTCATTAAAAATAGCTAATGTATGTTTAAGCCGTGTGATGACGCCAATAAGAATATATTTCTCACCACCCCTACTCCTCCTGCGAGTGTCGTAAGAGTCGACTAAGGGATTGAAGTGTCATTGGCCATTATTGGACAAAAGATTGATGATAGGCAGCAGCGTCATCACAGTTGGACACATTACTGCGATCGCCAATGCGCTTGCCCAGCGCGGGGATTATGGGCTTTTATCTACAGGCATATCATAATTTCCCTGTTATGTATTCAGAAGCGGTAATGTAATGACCTATATTAAGAGACCGGTGTCTGTGGCTGTATCATAATGTTAACATTAAAGTACAGACAGAGTACAGTGCATCATAATGTTGATATTAAAGTATCGTCGTCATGATATTAATTTTAACATTATGAAGTCAACTTCTTTTTGTTGTTTTTTTTTTCAATAAATTTTTATTGTAGGATATCCTTACTCAAATTGAGTGCTTTCAACTGATTTTTATATTTAGAGGTAATTACTTAGTGGATATCAATGAAAATAAAGGTAAATTGTCATTCTAAACTTATGATATGGATGTAGATAAAGTTATGTATGTGACTGTACATAATTAGGCATTAAACACTCGTGTGATCTTATTATGAAACTCGCCTACGGCTCGTTTCATAAAACCACACTCATGTTTAATGCCTCTTATTATGCGCCAGCCACATAAATAACTATTACCTGCTAGCACGTCTATACTCATAGTTAATAATAATAGGAAAGGCCTACGTAGTTGTAGTTTTTGGTTGTAGGCCAATCAGTGTATTAACATAGGCTGATGATGTGAATGTATGTTTTGTTCCTTTCTACCATTCATCATCATCATCATTTCAGCCATTTGTCGCCCACTGCTGAGCATAGGCCTCTCTTCCAGTACGTCACGCATCTCGGTCCTGAGCCAATCTAACCTAGAAGTGTCCCGCAATCTTACGAATGTCGTCGACCCAACGAGCCAACGGACGCCCAGGAGCTCTTTCATCCGAAATAGGCCACCAATCCGATGATTTCTATAGTTCGAGAAATATAATTTGACCGACTGTTATCTTACTTACGACCTTTTGTTTTGCGTTAACACTTACTAGACAATCAGCATCAGCAGTCGAGCACTTTTCTATTGTTTAATGACGCAAAACAAAAGGTCGTAACTCGTAAGTGAGATAAGAGTCGGTCAAATAATATTTCCCGAACTATACCATTTCGAGTAGTAAACGTCAAAGTGACAGATGAGCGCTTTTCAAAATATTTTACTTAATTAAGATTGATCGTTATTGGCCGCGTGGTAAGGGGCGGTTACAGGCAGTAGCTGTTAATGCGTCCATACGCATAGGAACCTAGTCATCATCATCATATCAGCCGAAAGACCTCCACTGCTGAATATAGGCTTTTCCCAAAGATTTCCACAATGACCGGTCCTGCTTCACCCGCATTCACCGGACTCCTGCGATCTTTACTTATATCATCAGCCCACCTTGTAGGGGCTTACCCAAGCTATCACTAATACCTAATAGGGGGTACCCATAGGAGAGACCTATGTCCAATAGTGTGTGTATGTAATGGCTGTTTCGTGTTTATTCTTTATTCAACAACAACCATGTAAAAAACAGCTTACGCCAAGACATTACATGTGGAATTATCTATAAGCTAACATAATTCTAATAGTAATAACATTTTATGTCTAAATAATGAAAAGGAAAAATTATAGGGTACAGTAGCAGGTATTAAGGTAATGGTTAATTTTTCGTCTAAGTTGTGTCCATCTATCAGAGAAAATGTTTAAATTGACAACTCGTAATAAGGTGAACGTACATGAGCGTCGGTGGCAGTGAATGGGTTAAGTAGAATGAGAATTTATCATTTGAGCACTGTATAGTATAGTTTGTTATTTATCTATGACAACACTCACACAATCGGCAAAACAACAGTTATGTAGAAAGTACTTCTTGAATCTATGTCGAGAGCATAATCAATTCGACGTGTGAAGTGAAAAAAATTGTAGTATAAAATGTACGCTAAAAGTTCTGTTCATAGACAAGTTAGTATCAAGACGTGTTGTGCAGAGTTGAGAGAGCAGTGTTGATCTCAAATCCATCGGAGGTTAAAGTTTGAGTATGATTATCCGCTATGATTTCGGTGGCAGCGTTATCACACGATTCCCGTGACAGGTGCATGCATTTTGGATATCTTGGTAGACGTAGTTGACAACTACCAAGATAGGTATCCAAAATATGTATGAGATACCCACGGAAATCAAGTAATAATGTTGCCACCGAAGTCACAGCGGTTGAAATAAACTGAACCGCATTAGTACCTCATGGTAAGTATGGTAACCCCCCTGAACTGAAGACTACTACTACACAGAAGATACTGTGTAATAACCTCGGAAGAATTCCTCAAAATGTTTGTAGAGTATAATGTTTAGCTCGTCTCGTCTTGATATTCGTTTGTGAATGGTTCATTCATGTTCGTTAGCGGCGTACCGCCAATTGCACTACCTATATGACAAACTTGACATCAATCGATCGAGTACCTAACGGGACCTATTAAAATAAGATAACCCGTTAGATTAGCATATTTTTTATATCAAAATCATTCTGCAGGTCTAGCCAAGATGCCAGTCAGCAATCGTATACGATAAACGATAAGTAATTAATATTATGACAATGACAGATTAGTACGAAAAGTCACGTGACGTGGTTTTCTTAAGATTTATTCAATAAAAAGCTTTGAAAACTACTCGTACCACATGCTGCTGGTTCATATGTTTCGAATTGATTGTTTTATGAAATACTTAATATACAAAACACGCTTTATTATTGTAGATAAGGGCTAGAAAATTTGCCGCATCGACCGGTTGCGATCTATTGTGGCAGCCCTGTTTCATAGTTCATTACTAATACCCATTGAGTCTAGGAAGTTCCAGATTCTTTGGGCTGTAATATTCTGTACCTCGTGAGGTTGAAGTACCTGCCTACCTAGGTGAATACTTCTTCTGTACATTAGTGGTCCGCAAGAGCAGAGGATGTGCATAGCAGTTTCCTCTGATTCCTGGCAGAACCTGCATGTCGGTTCTTGTTTCTTACCCATTAGAAACATATGTTTGTTCAACTTGCAGTGTCCAGTTAGAGTTCTGACTACTGCACAAACTTTTTGTCTTTTGAGCCCAAGTAGCTCTTTAGTGCTTTTGTTGTTGAACCCCTGGATAAGAGCTTTCGAGTGAGCGTTTCCTTAAGGAGGACACATTTTAGGAGTGTCTAATAAGTAATATTACTGGTAAAAGGTTTAAAGGTTATTTTGATGTTGTCATTTAAAGATTATACACAAAATTAATTGTATGAAAAATAGACTTTTCACGGAATTCTCCATACAAAACGCCAATTTCATAGGTAGATAAACTAATGAATGACTAGCAATGTACCGAGGAGAAGTTTCATAAGTTGCGAAACTTCTATAGAGAATGTTCATGGTAATTTAAATTTTGCAAGCAATCTAATCATGCCAAAACCGTTGTATATACATGCCTTTTAAGGTATACTTTATGCCTTGTTTACTCAATTGTGAAACACAATATTTTTCATGACACTTTTTTTATAAGTTCTCATGAAAACATTCTCAATGAGAACTTACTCTTAAATTCTCCTGAAAATTCTTGGTAATTTCCGAGTATATTCTCGCAATTTTGAGAATGTTCTGATATTTGTACATTGCTATGAATGACCTAAAATCGACGGCAAATACCTATACTATTATTTTATATTGATAAGTTACATACTTCCGCTATGAATGACGTTTGTAAGTAAAGTGCTATTTTATTACTGTCATAAAACTTTGTAACACACTAAGGTGACTTAGTATTTAATATCTCAATTTAACACTGTTTTATAATGTAATATATTACAGTTTATTTATAGGAGGTTCCTTCCTTGGTCTTTGAACCTAGCATTAGGTATGTTTTAATAGTTTTATGGTACTCTAGTCCATATGGTACTTCCGGGTCTAATTTGACGTACGCGTTAATAAAGCAGCTGCAGCTCATAAATGTCAAATATCATAATGAGGGTTTTCTGAAATGACGTTCACCAGGGCGGCAGCACTGCAGTGTTATTCACTAAGGAAACCGCCTTGCTAACAGCGCTGTGTCAGCGCTGCGGCAGCGTCGAACCTAAAAATGGTATTCACTAATGCACTTTAAACGACACTAGCACTCGGCGACGAATGCGACGTGAGCTGGAACTACACTGCGTCGAGAGTTACCGCCTACAGTTCGACGACGAGCTGTTCCATGTTAGTGAATACCGTTTTTCGCAGCGCTGCGCTCTACGTCGAAGTGAAGGCTGTCTCGTCGTCGAGCTCGTTGACGAACGCAGCGTCGAATGTGTGAATAAGAGAATAGCATAGCTGAGGCGTCAGGTCCAGAAACTTGTCTAAATTCTCAGACAGCCCATAGTTCCGTGTTTAAATGTTTTGTACATAAATTATACTGGGTGTTTTTTTTACATTTCCGTTAAATTGGACAGGTTACTTGGGACATTATAATAGAAGTTGCCTGGTATATCGGCTTTTGTTAATTTTGTAAAAATATATATTTTTCATTTTCATACATAATAATTGAAATGGCAAGTGTGAGAGAACCTTAAGAATAAGATCACTGACGGCACATGTCAAAATAAGTAACATTAGGGATAACAAAAGATACCTGGCCAGACCCTTTGTGACGTGATATTTTTTGCACACATCGGTGTATGACACGTGTCAATTTGTTGTGGACCAATTCATTAAATGACAAAAGTTTTGAGTAGCATCGGGCCTTCGTATTTAAAATGGACTCTCCTATGAGAAATGACACAATGCGACTCCTATTATCTGACCGTGAATGAAATAGGTCCTAATTATTGAAGTTTAGTAAATTAACACTTACGTGTTTCTTGTACTGTGTCTTTATAATTAGAAATCTAACGCTAACTAGTTAAGAGTACTTTAGATTTTTATCCATAGGTACTAATGGATGCAAGTAGGTATTGGAGTATCAATGTACCCATTTGATAATTATATTTCAATGACAAATTCAAATATCTACAGTGTTTTGTGTTTTTGTGAAAGCATTATGCATTACTAGTCATATTTGAGTAGTAACAGTTCAAAATATACCTACTATACCTACTAGCATTGTACCAAGAAGAAGTTGCATAGAGAATTGATAGAGAATGTTCTCGGGAATCTCAATTTAACAAATAATCTAATCAAGCCAAGACCGTACTAGATACATGCCTTATGAGTTATATCTACTGCCTTGTTTACTAATTTACGTTTTAATGTAATTATTTATAACACATTTTTATAAGTTCTCATGGAAACAATCTCAATAGGAACTTACTCTTAAATTCATCTATTCTTCCTTCTCTAAAATTCATAATTTTCGGAAATTTCTGAGTATATTCTCGCAATTTTGAGACTGTTCTGCAACTTGTACATTGCTAAACTATAGTAGTAGTAGTAGTAGTAAACACTTTATTGCACAAATCATAAAAATATAACAAACGAAACATATACAATGAAATTGTACAAAGGCGAACTTATCCCTTTAAGGGATCTCTTCCAGCTAACCTTTGAGTAACTGAGAGGATACTGGTGTTGGTAGACAAAAACATGTACCTACACGTGGTAGGTTCATGAGAACAAGACTCGTGTCATAAGCGAACTTAATACTTTTTAAAAATAAATATACATATTATATCTATATGAAAACAAAAAATAAATAATATGAATAAATACGTTCCTATATAAATAAAATATTATATATATACAAATACATACATATATATATATATATATATATATATATACCAATACATAAACATGTAACCGCTCTTACCTACCTACCTACACTCCCTCCGACGCATGCGTTCGACAGCCATAGCTTTTTTAAATTAGCCTTTAGCGACGCGACGGACGGGCACTGCCTCAAAGGGGATGGCAGAGAATTCCACAGCTTAACAGCGTATACCGTGAAGGACTTTGCATAGGATCGATGATCGTGAGGTGGGATTAAAAGATAAAGTTCCGCGCTAGATCGAAGCCTGTGGCCACTCCCGTCAGCCAGAAATTTAAACCGCTCTGAGAGATAAGGGGGGGAAGAGGGAATAAAGAGCACATTAAAAAGGAGAGACAAGGTGTGTAAGTCCCTACGGCGGCGAATAGGCAACATCTCGAGCTGAGAGCGATAAGCCGAGATGTGATCGTATTTACGCAGGCCAAAAATATACCTTATACAGGTATTCTGTAAACGCTCCATTTTATCCAACAGCTCCTCATTAAGATCCAGCGTTGCGACGTCACCGTAGTCAAGAAGGGGCAGCAAGAGGGAACGAACAAGGGTGATCTTCGTGTGAAACGGTAAAAAGTTCTGTAGCCGTCGAAGTGAATGAAGAGATGCGAAGATTTTCCTACTCACATCGCTCACATGGGCAGACCAAGAAAGTGTTTGATCCATAATCCATAATAAGTTTCTGACGGTAGATGAGAAAGGGACATGTGAACCGTCAAAGTAAATACTGGGCACAACCTTACTACTTAATTTCGATAAAAAGTATGAACTACCGATAACTATAGCTTGCGACTTACCAGCATTAACAAGTAAACCGAACGATGCAGCCCAGTCGCGTATCGAAATCAGATCCTGGTTTATTTGATGTATTAAGGAATCAAAATCATCAATACTGGCTGACGCATAGATCTGTAAATCGTCTGCGTATAGATGATAATATGATGAAGATAAAGATTTCGTGATCCTGTTAATGAAGATGGAGTAAAGTACTATACTCGTACGATAAATTTTATTTCTTTCGACTTAACATTTTCTAACATAATATATGTTTGATAAAACATAGGTTTGCATGTTAGATAAGTACCTAAGTCACCCATGGGTAGAGTTAGGAAATGCCAATAAAAAATATATATTTTTAGTAGGTGGTGACTTTTTAGGCTCTAGTGCGAAAAGTGGGTCACTTTACGTCTGGTCAAAAACTTCAGAGGGCCATCTGTACAAAAAACGTCGTATGAGACACGTGCAAAAACGAAATTCGTAACTCGTGTCGATTTAAAACATCGCCACTCGTTTCGGATTTCCTGTTTTTCGCACTTTTGTCGTAATGTACTATTTCATAACAAGTGAATAGCACTCAGATTCATTAAGTCACTCAGATTCATTTTTTAGTTCAGTAGCACTTCGATCCCTTAGTCGACTCAGTCCACGGGAAGAGTTGGGTTGGGCCGTTTTCGCGTAACTACGAATGTATATGTATGAGAGTGGATTAATTATCTAATCCAATTGTCATGGGACTCACGCATCCGTGCCACGGTCGCACGCGCACATTTAGGGAATACCATTAAGACGATCTAATACGAAAACGACGTTAGCGCCGTATACAGTGTGTAAAAGTCAAACGCAGTTCAACTAGGATTAGCAACAAGCACTTTCGATCATTCACAATAATATGAAGAGTCCACGGAAAGAACATGTCCAATTTTTATGAAAATTAGTGTAAATTTATACATTGTTCCTTTAAAACTGAGGTTGTTTTTCCTTCTGAAATTTGAATTGACTAGACATGTTTTTTCCGTAGACCCTTCATATATCAAAGTTATAAAATAAAATCTGCCTCCGGTTTTAGCCCTGCACCATTGACCGGAACCGACCGAGAAGTTTTGTTTACCGGTACGAAATTCGGCTGGCCTAAATTGACTCAGGCATAGCATTCATTAAATTATTAGTGCAATCCAATTAATAATTACCGTATTTATAATATATATATATACATATTATTTTTTTATGTAGGTACATTTATATACAGTTAAGTTTGAAGATCTTTTGATCAGGAATGAAGATGTAAATTTTATGGCTCGAGTGTACATTCAATTGCAGGTCGAATTATTTTGAAAACTTTATGTAAATGGTATGTCATGCCATACTAAATCCATTAAAAGTTGGGACCCTTTAAACGAAGCGTAAAGAAGCATCTAGCGGGCCAGAAAGGCGGTGGCAACTGACAGGTTACTGCTGGGTCGCGTTTTATAAAGTTACAATTTACAATTTCGCTGTTTGCCTCTCTAACGCACGCACATATTAGCTAGAAAGAGAGGCAAACAGCGAAATTGTAAATTGTAACTTTATAAAACGCGACCCAGGTCTCCTGTTCGTTGCCGTGAATTGGGCTCTACTTTTCACTTACGATCAGATGGAGTGGAGCCACTTTGTTGTGCCATTATAAAAAAAGATCGTGGTATGTAGCATAATGTAGCTCCCAAGACTCAATGCGTGAAATCCCCAAACCACTAGTAAGGCTCATTCATCCTTCTTTTTTGTCTTCTGTCTCGAAGATTTACTAAATAACTTTCTGGCCTAAAAGTGCGTGACATGATGTATGGTAAACCACTTAGGACCTTTTTGACAAAGCGATTCTAGGATTCACGATAAAGTTGAAAGGATGTAAGTGAATCTAATTTGCATGTAAGATGATACGTTTTGGAATGTGGATTAAATCTATGTCGGTCTAGGCTGTCGTAGCTTTCACTCTTCATTTGTTTTAAAGACGATGGGAAATTTGGCTCTTGGTACCAGATTGTCCATTTTAAGTGTTACTACCGCGAACTTCCTTGTAAATTCTGAGGGTTTTTCTCTGTAGGTGGATTTAGACCAAGCGAGCAAATGCTCATTCTATCCCCCAGCTTATAGTTTGGTCTTACCTGATTAGTTTCTCCACTAACAGTTTCCCAAAGAACCCAGTGCGACCAGTGACGAGCCCAGTAGCCCCGGCGAGGAACTTCTTTATTTGGGACTCGCTGCGGGCTTCGGCCTCGTCAATCGTTCATGAACGTCATCTATTAAAACTTTGGCCTTACCTGAGTAGTTTCTCCACTAGCAGCTTCCCCAAGAACCCAGTGCCACCAGTGACGAGCTCAGAAGCCCCGGCGAGGAACTTTTGTATTTGGGACTCGCTGCGGCCTTCGTCCTCGTCGATCGTTTATCAACGTCATCTATTAAAACTTTGGCCTCACCTGAGTAGTTTCTCCACTAGCAGCTTCCCTAAGAACCCAGTACCTCCAGTGACGAACACAGTAGCCCCAGCGAGGAACTTCTTTATTTGGGACTCGCTGCGAGCTTCGGCCTCGTCGATCGTTCATGAACGTCATCTATTAAAACTTTGGCCTCACCTGAGTAGTTTCTCCACTAGCAGCTTCCCTAAGAACCCAGTGCCCCGGTGACTAGCACAGTGGCCCCAGCTA
Organism: Thaumatotibia leucotreta; assembly: GCA_025490895.1. Lineage (NCBI taxonomy): Eukaryota > Metazoa > Arthropoda > Insecta > Lepidoptera > Tortricidae > Thaumatotibia > Thaumatotibia leucotreta. Next base: position 9,408 of record JALPQI010001215.1, on the reverse strand, counting down.
GGAACTTCTGTATTTGGGACTCGCCGCGGCCTTCGGCCTCATCGATGGTTCATGAATGTCGTCTATTAAAACTTTGGCCTCACCTGAGTAGTTTCTCCACCAGCAGCTTCCCCAAGAACCCAGTGCCACCAGTGACGAGCACAGTGGCCCCAGCTAGGAACTTCTGTATTTGGGACTCGCCGCGGGCTTCGGCCTCGTCAATCGTTCAAGAACGTCATCTATTAAAACTTTGGCCTCACCTGAGTAGTTTCTCCACTAGCAGCTTCCCCAGGAACCCAGTGCCACCAGTGACGAGCACAGTGGCCCCAGCGAGGAATTTCTGTATTTGGGACTCGCCGCGGGCTTCGGCCTCGTCGATCGTTCATGAACGTCATCTATTAAAACTTTGGCCTCACCTGAGTAGTTTCTCCACTAGCAGCTTCCCTAAGAACCCAGTGCCTCCGGTGACTAGCACAGTGGCCCCAGCGAGGAATTTCTGTATTTGGGACTCGCCGCGGGCTTCGGCCTCGTCGATCATGTCCATGAACGTGATGTCGCCCCCCTGCTTCGGCTCATGCAGCTCGGCGTCTGAGATGTGCTGCATTTTCTGAAAAAAAATATATTTTTTGTTAATAGGAGAGGCCTGTCTGGCAGTGGACTGAGATAACTGGCTAATTATGTGTGTATACTATGTATGTAATTGGATTTATCTCTTGGCAGCCCTGATCCCGCGGCAGACAAAGGACGGGCAGTAAAACTTATAAAAACTTAAACCGCCATTTAAATATAGTTGTGATTGGTCCATCAAAGTTTTGATTGGCTATATTCTAAGTATAAACATTTGTACAAATATGCGCGGTGTTAAGAAAAACACTATGTCCTGCCCATCTTGGCACAATTGAACAATTTTATTATTTTTGGGGGCATTTTTGAGCTGGCGTTAGATATCCATGTTATATCGACGCTTCTGAACAACGCTGCATCTTGTACTCTGTTTGGTTTAGTGTTTAAAAAAGGTAAACAATCTTGCAGTATCTTTTTATTGAAAAATGCATACAAAAATCCTAACTAGGTACTTAATGAATCAAAAACAATGTATTTCCTTGTTATATTATGTATATTTGCTAAAACTTATTTTCTACTCGTAGTTTTCAATAAAAAGATACTGCAAGATTGTTTACCTTTTTTTAAACACCAAACCAAACAGAGTATAGACAATATCTTGTCATAATTTGAATTCTAACAATTGAAGCACTAGAATTTCAATTGCAAGCGCGTACTATTTTGGAATACAGTGTTGTTCACGATAAGCGTCGATATGTATAATATACATACCATATTATGGTCGCAGGTAAAAGTATTTATACAGAGTATTTGCGTATTGCCGATTGCTTATGTTTTTTTCATCACTGTGACCTTAGGTTAATGTATTTAATGATGTCAGTTTTTACTTCGCCGTGTATTCAGGGGACATTTCACAGTAGGAATCGTTTTCAGCACTGTTTATAAATAAATAAAGAATATAGTGGGACAGTCACAAATCTACCTAGTCCCACGGACGATATATCCTACCTAATAGACGGAGATAAATTTATTAATTCCGAAGCCAGTTCTCAATTTCTTTGTAAACAATTAATTCAGATCGGTAAATGGCTTAATTAATTTTCCTATTTCGTTACCATTCTTTCATATTACATCGCAAAAGTAACAAAATCCATAATCTACAAAACCTCAATTTATTTGCAAATGAAGAAATAAATACTCGAATAAATTGTTAATCATCAATTTGTCGAAATAGATTGGTAGCGAAATAGAAAAATGGTAACCTTAGCGCTGATAATTGTGTAAGTACGTATTAACTTTATGAGAACTGCTCAGAAAATGACCCTGACCAAGGAACAAATATTTGGGATAAACACACAAACTAATATCCTCATCAGGAAGCTACAACTTCCAACTAAGCTACAGAGATATGTTAAACAAATACAACACACTTTTCATGTTTGTTATAAATATGGATGTCATATACTAAAGAAAAATAGACCAAGATCACTAACGTCCGAGGTGGGAATCGAACCCACGTACTCCGCTTTCGCGGCTGATGCCTCTACCCACAGAATTAGATTTGGATAGAAGAAACAAGTTCATTCATTTGTATGGCAGCCGAGCGTGTCAGATTTTGTACAGAAGTTGTTACTTGCCTATGATTTTAAATATGTCTCAGACCCTTGAGTATTCATATTTTTTTGTGTTGTTGCAATTAATATTACTTAAGGAGGTTAGGTTAGGTTAAGTAGATTAGTTAGATTTAATCTATGTACATAAATTGTAGTTTTGAAAATAAATATCTTAAGGAGGCATTATTAATGTTTTTGTTCACTTCAATTTACAAAATTTGACGTCCAAAAGCTGCAAGCTGCGATTAAAGACGGACAACTCAGTGGATTTCACTGAGTTCATTTGACACGCTAAGTAGATACGTGCTTGATCTATGGGTATGACATCTGTGCCTGTACCGCTCGCCCACTCTTACTAGTCAAATTTCTCGGGTATATGCAATCCCTTACAAGGCTAGGCGCCTTTGACCATACTATAAGGGCAAGCAATACATGCTTGCACATTCTATCCAAAAACCTTTCGAACTACGAGTACTACGACACATATTATCGTCCAATATTCCGCAGTGTTTTAAGACGAAAGTCTTTGATAAGTATGTGTTGCCAGTGATGACATACGGGACTGAAACGTGGCCGCTTACAATGGGCCTCATAAGAAGGGTCAAAGTCACCCAAAGAGCAATGGAGAGGGCTATGCTATGAGTCTCTCTGCGAGATCGGATTAAAAATGAGACCATCCGCAGCAGAACCAAAGTAACCGAAATAGGTCTCCGAATCGAAGGTTCTCGAGTGGCGGCCACGTACGGAAGGCGCAGCGTGGGTAGGCCCCCACAAGGTGGACTGATGACCTGGTGAAGGTCGCAGGAGTCCGCTGGATGCGGGTGGCGCATGACCGGTCATTATGGCAATCTTTGGGGGAGGCCTATGTTCAACAGTGGACGTCTTTCGGCTGACATAATGATGATGAAGGCCTTTCGAACATGTTTGTTTTTTTTTAATCACGCCTACATTCCTTCCGTAATATATAGGTACAATGTAGTTAATTAATTCAGGGAGGATAGGTCACAATACAAAACGTTCTAGTTATACCGGTTTTTGACCATTCAATAGGTAATTTTCTCAAAACCGGTTTTCTTATCAAATCGAATGTAAACTACCAAAGATACATAGAAAAACAGACTGATAATTAAACGATCGTCTTAAAAGATTATTTTGCACTTTGTTCGTTCACGATTGGGGCAAAATTATTTTCGTTGTCTTATTTTGTGTCCCTAAAAAACGTGACGCAGTGGTGAATTTTGTATGAGATGATGTTGTGTTTTCAATTTCTGATGTTTTTTTTATGTGACGAAGGTCGACAACTGAGCTCTCAGTCCGCCTGATGGAAAGCAGGAACTGAGGCCCATGGACATAGTGACCAAAAAATTGCCTATGCGCTGCCTACCCTGAGGACTTAGATGGATTGCCTCTATGACAGTAATTACACCGCCTATCTTACCCCCAAACCGAACCACAGGTTTAAAGGCATTTAAATATGTGCAGGATGTATGACCAGAGATTTAATCATATTGACATATTCCATGAAAAAAGTATGCAGGTTTAAACGTTTATCTTTGCAATGTATCACGGAGTTATAGATATTCGTATTGTTTAGATTTGTAAGTATTATTATTAAGGAAACTAAGTCTAATCCCACAATGTCGTAACAGATGTGCTTACCATAGAAAAAATCAACTGCGAAAGACTCTGGTTGTCACGGAATTCGAACCCGCTTCCTCTGGATTGCCGGTCCAACGTGTTTCCAATTACACCAGACTACCTTCCGTCGATCACAGCGAATTTAGTCAAAGGTATTGTGAAGCTAATCACTAGCGACATCTGTCATCCCACAATGTCGTAACAGATGTGCTTACCATAGAAAAAATCAACTGCGAAAGAAACTAAGTCTGCAAATTAAGTGCCTATGTTAATGTATACACATGAGACTGTTTTTTTCTCATTAAATAAAATAAAAAATATGTAGGTACCAACACATTTTGTACAATTGACCAAAATCAGAGTTCATAATGCGCAGAAAGTGACTTTTTTATTAAAACCTTTAGGTACCTACAATTAACATAATTTCAAGTTATATGAATTCATAATAATTTAAAAGCTGAGAAAATCTTTATTTATTAACCTTACTAGAAAAACACGTTTTGACAATGACCTGACAATAATTATGTATAATATATCGCTTATTTAATGAATTCATGTCGGTCATTTTTGTATCCTTGAACCCATCAAGAGCATGCCCAGTCATACTTAATTTTTTAACCGATTTCTAAAAACGACTCAATTCGACATTTTTCGAAATGTAGGTAGGTACCTACTTTGCCTAGCTGTAGTCTAGTTGGGTAGTGACCCTGCCTACGAAGCTGGAGTTTCCGGGTTGTATTTATTTTTCACCAATATTTGTTCCTTGGTCATGGCTGTCTATGTATTTAAGTATCTGTATGTAGGTATCCTATTATAATTATATATCGTCGCCTGGTACCCACATCACAAGCCTTAATTGAGCTTACCGTGGGACTGGGTCGATTTGTGTAAGAGGTCCCAGATATTTATTTATTTACTTATGTCAGGTACTCGTTATCTCCGAGAATCTTGAACCAATTTTCAATATTGTCCATCGAACTAGCAGAACCCGGATATAGTCTCGTTTCTCATTGGTACTACGCCGGGTCTGATAATGGAATCAGGTTTAAAATATTTAAAGATACTGGATTTATGTCTTTTGTACAATAACTTGAAAAACTTTTAAATTCTGAATTTTGTTAATAGGTAGTATTTTATTTGAAACCTGATTTTATTTGCATAATTAAGGAAAGATTGAGTAATAATACATTTTGAGATTATAAAATAGGTTACCTGGTTGAATATCCGAGCGTTTCCAAGGCCTAATTTTGGTAGAATCATTTTTGCCGAAGTTTCTATTCGTAACTACATATGTGCTACTTTGTCATTTGAAGGAGGCACGGTACCCTATACAAATGACGAAGTATAACATTGAGACGTTTAGAAACTTGGGCAAAAATTATGCCACCAAAATTAGGCGGTTTAAACGCTCAGATATTCACCCACCTATTTTATTATTATGTAATTTAACGGGTAAGACGGTGGTAGCTATCCGGGCGGACCCTGCACGAGGTCCTATCAAAATTACGTAATTTTAAAGACGTCTATACTTTTTAAAGACGTCATACAAATAAAACTCATCGTAGCAAATATTAGCCAGTCAAATAAACGTATTGGCAATATTTAATAAGCTCTTGTCTTATTGCGCGTTCATTTCGGCTTTTAAAGTAAATAACTTCTTATTTCGCCAAATTGTTTACATAGTTACGAAAACGTGATATATTAAGTTATGTAGTAATCACGTGTTAAGAACCAGGGTCAAGATTTTTTTTATACCGGGGTGGTAAACAAGCATACATCTCGTCTGTATCCGTACCATGAGCTGCAATCGTATTATTAACGCGGACTGGATCGACCATACATAAGGCACTGGTAACACCGCGAGCTACTAAGCTATGAACTATCGGCTATAAACACTAACAAAAGATACGCACACCCGTGTAAATAAGAGACACGGTGATACTCGCCCACCTATCAGCTGTCACCGCCGGGCGAGTATTGCCGTGTCTCTTTTATTTACAATACGTGCCAACAATGTTCTGCGTATACAGTATAATAATGCGTTTGTTTAGAATGATGATGGGACTACCTAAGTGGTACAGTGCATCTGGTATGTTTGCCGAAGCTCGTACCGATGGATTCCAGGCTATCATGAGAAAGCGTATCGTGTCGGTCTGGAATCACATTAAGGCGTAGTCCCAACAGCATTCTAAATGCAATTGCTGGGAGATACGATTGCCCTATACAGAGATTCTGGATGGAGCAGGTCAAGGGCGCGGCCCAATATTTATTGTAATTGTAATTAATTTTAATTCAGATAAATTTTAATATTAACCTTAAGTATAAGATATACTAACACGTTATGGATTGTAACTTATCCGAAATAAAATTGTATTCATTCATTCATTCACTACCAACTAGGCTAAAAAAAACATGGCGTATTTTCATTTTCATTAATTGATATTCTCCATAGGTCCTAATACACCACTTATAACAAGAACTGCGCACGATTCGATTATGACGAGTCGTAAATCGATAATGCGAAAACTTTCACATATCTAACCTTTAACGCGTTGTGATAAGGTTGATCTTCCCATAATATTAACCATACTGGTTATGACATCGTGACAGCTATGTCGTTAAATGCAACTAAATGTGTATTAAATTGCATTATTGCATTTGATACACTATTCTTCAACCTGCTGCCCTTCCGCGAACTTAAAAAATCGTAAATATCGAGGAATTTTCTTTTCCCCTCACTAGCTCGTAAAGTGCTCGTTTGTCCTTTAATACGAGCGGGTAAAAACGCTTTTTATCAACATGTGAACAAAATAAAATGACCATGCTCTAATTCCAATGGCCCACTACTGCCTAGTATAAATAATAAATAAAAATAAAATAAATAAATAAATAAATATCTTGGGACATCTTACACAAATCGACCTAATCCCACGGTAAGCTCAATTAAGGCTTGTGATGCAGGCACCAGGCGACGATATATATAATAGATAGACATATAGATACTTATATACATAGACAGCCATGACCAAGGAACAAATATTTGTGATAAATAAATACACAAATAATGTCCTCGCCAGGATTCGAACCCGGAACCTCCAGCTTCGTAGGCAGGGTCACTACCAACTAGGCTACGGAGGCTGACAAAGTGAATCTGTATGACCGTAGTAAACATGCGCAATCGGAGCTCACATGTTAAATGGTCAATTCTCATTGGTGACTTTGTAAGCCATTGGCTATATTTAATTACCATACGTACACCATACCATACTACGATACGTTTCGACATTAAGTTTTAAATGTTTTTATAAAGTTAATTTAAATTTGGATAAGATTTGTAATCATATTTCCTCGCGATAGTGAGGGGAAAAAAGTTGTATTACACTTGGCGGCACAGTTTGTTCAACTGTCGTGCCTTGAGTTGAGACCTTGGCAATGCTCAAGATTCTAGTTTTAGAACCACTCGCTACGCTTGTGGCTCAATTTTGGAATCTTTCGCTACCTCAGGTCTCAATATTGGCACGACAGTTAAACAACAACTTTGCCCCCTTGTATAATAAATAACAATTCTCACTCCAACAAAGACTTCAGTACCTAATCTCTCCAAACCTATCGAAAGTCAATGATATCCAGGAAGTTCAGCATTTTGATCGTCGAGCGTCGAGCTTTCTGTTCATAATTATGTAAAAATATTGTAAAGTATGTTTAGGTAAGTTTTGCTGGTGGTAGGACCTCGTGCAAGGTCCGCCCGGATAGCTACCACCGTTTTACCCGTTAACCTGCCGCTAAATAGCAGTGTTTGCACTGCTGTTTCGGTTTAGGGGTAAGATAGCCGGTGTAATTACTGGCAGAGAAAGAGGCAGTCCATCTAAGTGCTCAGGGTAGGCGATAGGCGATTTTGGTCACTATGTCCATGGGCCTCAGTTCCTGCTTTCCATCAGGTGGGCTGAGAGCTCAGTCTACCTTCGTCACATAAAAAAAAGGTTCCGTGAACTTTCTGTAGGTACATCATAGCTATGACAATTCACAAATCTAAATGAGAAATAGCCAACGAGAAAATCGAGAGGTGATGTTGCGCATGTGTCCCATCTTGATTCATGAGTCAAAACAAGAATTTCCAAGCCTACTTTGTATCATTCATAAGAAGTTCCTTAAGTATTAATAATTAGTTACATATGTCAATATTAACATACCTACATTACTGGTTAAACGGTTACAGACATTTTAAACAAAAATGTTGGAAATATTTTGTGATACTTATTTGCTGGTGTGAGAAAAATGTTTTACGGTTCATTCATCTTTAGTTGTCTTATCTAGTAAACAACTTTCTAACTTAAAAGTACATGTTTTCTGTTGTAAGCTGCCTTTTCATTGTTTAAAAATTAAGCAATTTACTTATCACTACTGACGGACTGCACAAATACGGCAGGTAATTTTGGTATAGGCAAATATGGCAGTTTACAACAGAAAACTTGTACTTTTAGGTTAGAAAGTTGTTTACTCGATAAGGCAACTAGGGATGAATGGACTTTAGGTACCAAGTACCGAAGAGACACTGTGACGGTAGGTAGTAAGAATACATTTTGTCACAACTCCGACTCCCGCGGGTGTCGTAAGAGTCGACTTAGGGATTGAAGTGTTGATCATTTATTTATCGAAGATTGATGATGGGCAGCAGCATTATCATAGTGGACAAACTACTGCGATCGCCAACCCGCTTACCCATAGGTAATGGGAGAGGCGTTTGTGTGTTAATATAGGCTGATGGTGTACTGAAAAGAAATTTCCGAAATTTATAGGGAATGTTCTCATAGAAATTGCTTGGTATTGTTCTTCGGACATGTTTTGAAAGACTTAAGCATAGCTTAGCCTATTTCTTTAGCAATTGACGAGTTGATACAGTCACCACTGTGGAACTCAAAATGACAAATCGCTACCACAATATTACAGAGTTCTAAGTTACATCTTTGGGGTTATAAAATCTGGACTAATTGTTAGTGCGACAATGTTCAAATTTCAAGTTTACAAAGGTGTCACATAGAACCTTAGGGACAGTAAAATATCGTCGACTGTTCAGAGCATGCCGTAATAGTCCCTAATCAGAACGAGAATGTTCTCAGTGCCAACTTCATCATTTTCTTATGAAATTTCCCAGTATATATTTTTGGTAATTTAGGGAATTATGAGAATATTCTGCAACCTAGGGGGTTACCATGACGTACTAATGCGATTCAGTTTACGTCGAGAGCCTTGTCCCTTGGCTATACGAGTCGTATATCTCTGTTCCTTTCCCTGAACTGAATTTAGTTTTCATATCTAGACGATGAAATAGTTATTTGTTATACAAGGGTGCAAAGTTGTATTTTACCCGCGAGTATGAAATTGAAACACGAGCAAGCGAAAGGATTCTATAGTTGAACCACGAGCGAAGCGAGTGGTTCTAAAATAGAATCCTGAGCTGCGAGTGTTTTAACATACGAGAAGTAAAATACATTTGCACCCGTGTGTAACACAAAACTTTTCCCCTCACTATAGCGAGGAAACTCAAAAAAAGTAATTATTTGTTCACATTACAATCATCATCGGGTTAGTGATAATAATTTTCCAAATGCATCAT